>CAMOHE010044517.1:0-74383 GCA_946598075.1 Artocarpus hirsutus
TTGCAACCTTTTCAAAATCATCCTAAGTGATTTATGAATCTTATTAGAAACTAAAATATATAGATTTATACTTAATTCATTTATGGATGTGGTTATATGTTATGCTTTAGTTTTAATTGTTCTTATGCACACCTTAGGATCAAAGGTGTGTGGAGCTTACGTTAATTAAATTTCTGAGGTTAAAAGATTGTTGAGAAGCTTGAAAGGTAGGGATTCTATTACTCATCTTTTGTAAGGTTTTTATGGAATTAAAATTGATTGTTTTACCACAAGATATATGTATCTATGTTGAACTGCTATTTTATGAGAATCACATATGAAACTATGACATGAACTCACACTGTATTGATTAACGAGGAACATAATGAATTAACATATGTTGTTATAAGTTGGAAAGCATGGTTAGGAAAATTGACTCTATAAATAATGATGGAACATTGAGAAATGGTGAGACGTGAAAAGGGCGACGGTTACGTCCTTGGGCACGACTACCCTAAAAGGTAAAATAAGGGAAAGGTGATGACGCTTCCTTGGGTCTAAAGTCCCAGAACACACTGTACAGGAATGGACTTGGTGAGGACTCGGGGCTTGATGTACCCTCACTAAAATACCCTCGGAATGCTTGGAGGGTGGCCAAGCACATCTATTTGGGTTTCGATAAGTAGAGTGTTACTTTATGTAATGTGGATACTTAGGAATAATGATGAATTGTAATATTTGTTTATATGTATAAGTGTGAAATTGGTAATGGTTAACTATGATATCCACAAGATATGATCATAATAAACCTCATAATCTGGTATATGGTGTAAATTAATTAACCATGCAGTTTTAATGTGGTAATGAATAAAACCTTAAAGTGAGTAATGATTTTCCCTACTGGGCATGTCGATGCTTATCCCTATCATATTTACATCTCTCAGGTGGAACTCAATGCAATTTATCTGACGAGGAATAGACAACAACACTGTTGATTTTGTGTTAGAAGATCTTTGTTAAATTGTAACTCGTCTAGATTATGTAAGATTCGTATTTCTTTTGTGATAGTTGTGTTAAGTTATTTTTTTGGAATTATACTATAGTGATGATGACTATATTTTAAATATTTGGTGCTACACTAAAAACTGTGGTTTGTATTTTAAATGTTTATTTTTATTTTTATATTTGTTTAAAGACCCATGGACATTGTTTAATGGATTTAAATAATATTGAATCTAAGTTTATTTTTATTTATTCAATACTGCTAAACCTCACATAGGGGCGTTACATAAATTTTGGTATCAGAGTCTAGGTTCGGTTAACCTAGGAGGTGTAGCACCACCTTAAAAATTAATCTTTTGGAATGATTTTAAAGTTAAGTGTTAATGTCATTATCATTGGGTATTAATCCTGGTCAAATTTACGCAGCCAGTAGAAACTATACCGCCAAGACGTCAAGTGCAATCATCTGAGCATTCACAACCGATCGAACATGTTTAGGAAGTTGAACAACCTAAACCGATGAAACAAGCTCAGGAAGATGAGCAACCATGACGGGCAACACAGACCTCGCCAGCTACACCAGAAGTGAATAATTCAGGACAAATTCTTCAAGCTTTGCAAAATGTGCAAAGACTTATGGAAGCTCATGATCCTGAGCAACGACATTTGTCCCTACTAAAGGAGTTCATGAAGCAGAAACCTCCTGCATTTAGTGGAGAACCCAATCCTGTCATAGCAGAACAATGGCTAAAGGCAGTTAAAAAGAAGTTGGATACCTTGAGGATTCCACAGGAGTATTGGGTTGGTTTTTCAACATATATATATTAGGGAAAAGCCGAAGAATGGTGGGATCTTTAGAAAGATGACTATAACGTGCCGAACCTCACATGGGAGCAGCTCGAAACCATATTTCGTAACACATTTATTCCTCAGAGCCATAGGCAAGCAATGATGCAAGAATTTGAAAACCTGGTGCAGGGAGATACTATGGTTGCTGAATACCATGCTCGATTCATAGAATTGTCTCTCTACAATCCTGGAGCTGTATCGGATCCAATGGCAAGGTGCAAAAAATTTAGAAATAACCTGAGACCGAAAATCAAACAAATGATAGCTGCTGTCCCATCTACTAACTTTCTTGAGCTTGTAACCGCGGCACAACGGGCAGAGACAGAACTAAATAATTCTTATGGAGAGTATAAGGGTTTTGGTGGGCGTCAAAGGAAGATAGGCAAAAAGGAGAAGTCCCAAGGACAGGTCACTCAGCAAAGTGGAGTGACCGTTGGTGGTGGATCTTCTAGTAGTGGTCGTTTTCAACCATATACTTGTCATAACTGTGGACAAGTGGGACATCTGAGGAGGAACTATCCTAACTGCCCTGCACAATCATTCCTTGCACCAAGGCCACAAGGAAGTCATTTTGGCTCCACTGTTTGGGGAGGGAGTCAAAACTGGGGAGCACCTCAGCAAAACATTCTAGCTTCCCAAGTCTCAGTAACTCAATCTCGAGGGTTCCAACCCCAGTACAACTACCAACAGCGGCCAGAGGGCTCAAATTTCTATGCTAATTAGAATTTTCAACTGACTCCACAAGGTTCAGTGAATCAAGGGCCACATTTTCTTGGAAGAAATAATAATAAGACTAGTAGTAGCTAAGAAAACCGAGGAAAAAGTGATAAGGGGAAAGCACCAACACAAGCTTATGCAATTACGGCTACAGCTGGACAAGCAAAGCAGGCTGATCACTCCATTGTAGATGGTATGATTCACGTGTCTCATTCTTGGGCTCATGTATTGTTTGATACTGGTGCCACTCATTCATTTATATCGATGTTATTTGCTTCCGTACTACATCTAGAAATGAAACATGTAGTTCGCCACTAACCCTTAAAATACCAATGGACAGGATAGCTAAAGTATCCATAATTTGTAAATCAGTGTGTCTGGTTATAGGAGAACATAAACTATCAGTTGATCTATACGTAATAACTATGAGAGAGTCTGATGTAATCCTAGGAATAGATTGGCTAACCAAATATCAGGCAATAGTAGATTGTCATAGGAAACGTGTCTCTTTGTTCATAAAAAATGGACAAGTCATCGAATTTCAGGCAAAGACAGGGGCAGTGACACCAGTCCTGATGCTTAAGGCTTGTATTAGAGGACGAAAGAATTTCACCAATCTGGGGACAATCTTTGCTTCGAAGGGAGAACTAAAAAGGAGCGACCCATCCTCTCACGCTCTTGTGGTGGATGAATTTTCAGATGTTTTTTCAGATGAATTGCCAGGACTTCCGCCTGATAGATAAATCAAGTTTGTCATTGACTTAATCCCAAGGACGGTGCCCATTTCAATTGCTCCATATCGAATGGCACCTGTTGAGAAGGTGGAATTAAGGAAGCAGTTAGACGAATTACTGGAAAAAAGGATTTATTTGATCGAGTACATCATCTTGGGGAGCTCCAGTGCTTTTTATGAAGAAACATGATGAATCATTGAGGCTCTATGTCGATTATCGTCAGCTTAATCGACTGACTATCAAGAACAAATACCTCTACCTCGAATTGATGAGTTGTTCAATCAGTTAGGAGGATCTTGCTACTTCTCAAAGATTGACTTATGATCCGGATATCACCAACTGAAGATAATGGAGGAGGACATTCCAAAGACGACTTTTCAGACTCGCTACGGTCACTTTAAGTTTCTTTTCATGCCTTTCGGGTTAACCAATGCACCAGCAGCTTTCATGGACTTGATGAACCATGTCTTCCGACTGTACTTAGATCAATTTATCATTGTCTTCATAGATGATATCTTGATCTATTCCAAAACTGAAGAAGAACATGCTGAGCATTTGAGGATTGCTCTATAGACATTGAGAGAACACGGTCTCTAAGCAAAGAGAGAGAAATGTGACTTCTGGATGACAAAGGTCAAGTTCCTTGGACACGTTGTCTCTGAAGAAAGCATCTCAGTGGACCCATCCAAGATTGAAGCAGTGCTAAATTGGGAACGATCGAAGAACGTGTCAAAGATTCGAAGTTTCCTCGGATTAGCTGGATACTATCGACGCTTTGTAAAGAATTTTTCAAAGATTGTTTCTCCATTGACAAGACTCACAAGAAATAATGTCAAGTTCATGTGGGACGACAAATGTGAAGAAGCATTCAAGGAATTGAAGCGAAGACTCACTAGTGCACCTGTGCTGATCATACCTAACAACGAGGAGCCTTATACAGTATACACTGATGCCTCGAGAAATGGTTTAGGTTGTGTGCTAATGCAGCATAGACGAGTAGTTGCTTACGCCTCACGTCAGTTGAAACCCCATGAGAGGAACTACCCCACACATGATCTTAAGTTAGCTGTTGTGGTTTTTGCACTCAAGATTTGGAGATGTTATCTATATGGCACTAAGTTTGAGCTTTATACGGATCATCAAAGTCTGAAATATTTGTTTACTCAAAAGGACCTCAACCTAAGGCAACGAAGATGGACTAAGTATATGGTGGATTACGACTTTAATATCCAATACCATCCTAGAAAAGCAAACACAGTGGCGGATGCTCTAAGTCGTAAGAACAACGAAATTATAGCCAGTCTAGCATTGGAAGATTGGAGACGAGTCATCACCATCGCCGACTTTAACTTTCAATATTATGAAGATGATGAAAGAGTTTTTCTATTCAATGTGATAGCAACTCCTACGTTAATCCAGCAAGTAAAACAAGGACAATGGTACGATGAGGGATTACGTATAGTTTGGGAACAAATACAAAATGCTGAACAACTAGATGGATGGCAAATTGAGCCTGAGGGGTTCCTACTTTACAAAGGAAGATTGGTTGTTCCAGAGGATCCTTATCTCAGACATGCAGTGTTAGATGAAGCACATCGTTCAAAGTTTCCTATTCATCCTAGAAGCACTAAAATGTATATGGATCTAAAACGATAATACTGGTGGCAAGGAATGAAACGAGATGTAGCAACCTTTGTCTCTAAGTGCATGACATGTCAGCAGGTTAAAGCAGAACATCAAAAGCTTGGAGGTGAGTTGAGGAGTCTACCTATTCCATAATGGAAGTAGGATAATGTGACAATGGACTTTGTTACCGGATTTCCTAAAACTCAAGTGGGGCATGTTGTCGTTTAGGTAATTGTGGATCGTTTAACTAAAACAGCCCACTTCATCTTAATTAAACTAGTTACAATGTCTCAAAATTATGCCAATTGTATGTAGAGAAGATAGTGACATTGCATGGTGTACCCATATCAATAGTCTCTGATAGGAATACACGTTTTACATCAAAGTTTTGGAGAGGATTGCAGAAAGCTTTGGGAACATGATTGAATTTCAGTACGGCCTTTCATCCTCAAACAGATGGACAATCTAAACATGTCATTCAAATTCTCAAGGATATGCTTCGAGCTTGTGTACTGGACTTTGGAACCAATTAGGCTGCACAGCTACCATATGTCGAGTTCGCATACAACAACAGTTACCAGGCGAGTCTTGGAATGGCTCCATATGAGGTTTTGTATGGTAGGCCTTGTAGATCTCCATTATGTTGGGCTGAAAAAGAAGAACGTCTCAAACTTGGGCCCTAGTTTATCAGAGAAACAACGGACGAGATCCGGATTATTCACGACCGTCTTCAGACAGCTCAAAGTCGACAGAAGAATTATACAGATAAGAGAAGACGACCTTTAGAGTTCATGGTTGGAGACTTTGTGTTCTTGAAGGTGAAACCAAAGCAAGGTGTGTCTCGATTTGGTGTTAAAGGAAAGTTAGCACCAAGGTATATAGGACCGTTTGAGATTGTGGAACGCATTGGAACACTGGCATATCGTTTAGACCTACCACCACAATTGTCTTATGTACATAATGTGTTCCATATATCGATGTTAAGGAAGTATGAATCCGACCATTCACATGTGATCATGTGGACAGATATACCAATTCAAGTAGATACGACCTATGAAGAAGTTCCAGTTCAGATATTGGATCATGAAATAAAAATATTACGTCGTCGTGAAATTCCTCTGGTGAAAGTGATATGGAAACATTATAATGTAGAGGAAGCTACATGGGAACTTGAATCTGAAATAAGAGAGAAGTATCCACATTTGTTTTAACATTGTAATCAGTGTATGAAATTTCGGGGACGAAATTTTTTTAAAGGAGGGGAGAGTTGAAACATCCGTTATTTTAATGGATATGATTTTTGTAAAATCATATGAATAAAATATCATTTTAGTATTTTTACCAAATCTCCGTAGTAAATATTTAAAACCTACCAATCACTCATCACTTCTACCAACCTTGTCCCGCTACATTAATGCTCAATTAAGTAGCCTTTTTCTCATTTGGAGACATAAAATTAATTTACCTCAACTACTTACAGACATGGAATTAATTCACCTTAACTACCAAGAGACATTGATATATTTTCTCAACCACCTTTTTAATGCTCCCTTCATCTTCTTTCACAACTTGCCCCATTTACCCCCTCAATTATGTTGGCATTATTTGCTAAAAGTCTCCATGGGAGACATGATAATATTTTCTTTTAATGCTCATTTGTTTCTTCCTACAACTTTCCCCATAAACCTACAATTATCTCCCGCTTCTCAATTATTTTGATGCCTATTTATTCAACCATCACCACTCTCTTCTCTAGTTTCTCATTCTCTCCTTTCTCACTTCAATTTCTAGCTAAAGACACAAGGCATAAAGCTCTCTTTGTAGCCAAGTAACTATAATTTTCAGTCATGTTTGAAGCCGCTTTGGAGTCAATTCAAGCTTGATTTTTAACCCGAACTTTGGTGTTTTTCAAATGAGTTTTGAGGTAGGTTTTCTTTAATTCAAACTTGGCTTTAGTATGTATTTTTTTTTTTCATATTTAATGCATGCTTTCCTCATTATTTGAAAGAAAGGCTAGAGATATAGTTTGATGATGATTTTAGTATAAAACTCATGAGAATATATTTCTTATGATTATAAAATGCATGCTACCTATTTTGGAATGGTTTTGGAATTTTGAATAAGAATAATATGCTTTGGGTTTAAGAAAAACTTAACATTCCATAAACCTTGTATTATCTCTAGGGGCAATAGCTCTTTCTTGAAATTCTGGGATTAGATTAAAATGAATTTTATAAATTGGTATACATATTTTAAAAGTAAACATTCGAAGCTTTCCAACGAGCTATCATGAGCCTAAATTGGAGTTATATTTTATTTTCTATGAATTTTTCAATTCTCAGGTTAGAAACTAGTAAACCTACCAGTGACAGTATACCATCCGTCTACCTTCAATAAACCACCCAATAACCCATATGCTAATTGTAGATAGTGAACCCAACTTTGTTCACCTTCTAATCCCTGAATGTCTTGCAACCTTTCCAAAACCATCCTTAGTGATTTATGAATCTTATTAGAAACTAAAATATATAGATTTATACTTAATTCATTTATGGATGTAGTTATATGTTATGCTTTAGTTTTAATTGTCCTTATGCACACCTTAAGATCAAGGGTGTGTGGAGCTTACGTTAATTAAATTTCTGAGGTTAAAAGGTTGTCGAGAAGCTTGGAAGGTAGGGATTTTATTACTTATCTTTTGTAAGGTTTTTATGGAATTAAAATTGATTGTTTTACTACAAGATATATGTATCTATGTTGAACTGCTATTATATGAGAATCACATATGAAACTATGACATGAACTCGCACTGTATTGATTAGCGAGGAATGTAATGAATTAACATGTATTGTTATAAGTTAGAAAGCATGGTTAGAAAAATTGACTCTATAAATAATGATGGAACGTTGAGAAATTGTGAGACGTGAGAGGGCGGCGGCTACATCCTTGGGCACGATTACCTTAAAAGGAAAAATAGGGGGAAGGTGATGACGCTTCCTTGGGTCGAAAGTCCCAGAACACACTGTACAGGAATCGACTTGATGAGGACTCGAGGCTTAATGTCCCCTCACCGGAATACACTCGGAATGTTTGGAGGGTGGCCAAGTACGCCCATTTGGGTTTCGATAAGTGGAGTGTTACTTTATGTAATGTGGATACCTAGGAATAATGATAAATTGTAATATTTGTATATATGTATAAGTGTAAAACTTGGTAATGGTTAATGTTGGGGTACAATTCAGACAGGCCCAAATTGACCATGGTCCCTGGCGGCCCAACAATATTGATCAAGCGAGTCGAACAAATCAGCTCGATCGAATCGATTATTCAATTTGTTCGTTGGAATTGGTTCCTTAAACTGATTGCTTTCAGTTCCAAAGTTAATTTCTTTCAGGGTATCGTTCATCCAAATCGTTCTTATCGGTTCGACGGATAGCACGTCCTAACGGTTAACACACGTTAAGTACAGAACCGAAACATGAGGAAAAAGTGGTTTCTGCAGCATGAGGAATAAGTGGTTTCTGCAGCAAACCATCAACCGACACGTGTCCCAGTATCACAGATACTCGCGAAGCATTATTCTACTCCACCTGACGGTTAATGGCCACGATTTTATCTCATACTCTATATATAGGGACAGAAAAAAGGACAGAGGAAAAATACAGAAGAAATACCACAATTCTGCCAGTTTACATTCTCTCTTATTCTCTTAATTTTGTAATCTGTACTTAGAAAATCCAATAGTGAATCACAGTGGACGTAGCTCTTCATTAACAGAGTGAACCACTATAAATCTCGCGTGTTCATTTATTTTTATGTTATTTTGTTCATTTTATCCTAATCTCGCATATATATCCGAGTGAATAGGTCGATTCAACGGTGATTTGAGGGCCCAAGTTTTTGATTACTTGATTCTGAATTTTAGCAATTTGATTGTAAATTCGCCGTCAACAGTTAACTATGATATCCATGAGATATGATCATAATAAACCTCATAATCTGGTATATGATGTAAATTAACTAACCATGCAGTTTTAATGTGGTAATGAATAAAACCTTAAGGTGAATAATGATTTTCTCTACTGGGCATGTCGATGCTCATCCCTATCATATTTACATCTTTTAGGTAGAACTCAATGCAACTTTTCTGACGAGGAATAGGCAACAACACTGTTGATTTCGTGTTGGAAGATCTTTGTTAAATTGTAACTCGTCTAGATTATGTAAGATTTGTATTTCTTTTGTGATCGTTGTGTTAAATTATTTGAGAATTGTACTATGGTGATGATGATTGTATTTTAAATATTTGGTGCGACACTAAAAACTATGGTTTGTATTTTAAATGTTTATTTTTTTATTTTTATATTTGTTTAAAGACCCATGGGTATTGTTTAATGGATTTAAATAATATTGAATCTAAGTTTATTTTTATTTATTCAATACTGCAAACCCCCACATAAGGGCGTTATGGTCCCTAAAAACATATTTTTGGATAGAAATGTTCCAAACAGCACTCCTCTTTGTTTTTTGTTTTTTTTTTTATTTTTTATTTTTTGTTTTTATCCAAAACTAGTGTTAAAATACCTAGCATAAAGTTAACTCATGATAATTAATAACAAAAAATAGATTGATGATAAATGGAAAAGTAGAAGAAATTCATTAATCATGAAGGCTTTTTGTGCCTATTCTCACAAGCAAACACGGTCAAGTTTTGGTATAGGATTGATGAGTTAGGAGTTGTTGTTATTGAAATCTAAAAACTAGCTAATTACTATAACTATAATGACCAAGCTTTATTTAGGCAATTAGAATACAAAAGAAAATGAACAAAAGGAAAATAGAACTAATAAAACTGATAAAATAAAACCAAAAACAAAAGAAATAATTTACAATATGAACAATCTATGTAATATGCTTTTCTTATTTTACGATTATTAACTTTATTCTATTTAATTCATTAATCCAAGGCCCAAAGTTAACCTCATTATCTCTCCCGAGTGTCAAATAAGGTTTTATATACAAATACTCAAGTTGATATCCCTATCTAACTTAGTTAATTACACATTCATTAAGCCTAATCCTTTATTTCATTATCAAAGCATTGATCGCCTTCTGACCTCATAAAAACTAAGACTGTCAAGTCGATTGTCTACGAGTTCTTGGCCCTCCCAAGTCTCAACAATAATATAGATTATGTTTCCCAAGTAACAATAAATGAATCAATCTCTTCTGAGTATTAAAATTCATAAATTACATTAAGTAATTTATTGGCCAAATAAACTAGAAGCATTAAATATAGAAAAACACAAATAAAATTAAAATGGTAATTACATCAACAATCAACAAAAAAAATCCAAATATAATGCAGATCCAACTAAGTTTTGCTTCAATAACCGTTGAGAATTTTCCAAAAGGCCCACAGCTTTAGCCAGTCTTCAAATATCTCCCATCATTTGTACCGTATTATTTCCACAATTGTTTCATTGAATCTACTCTTATTTTGTCCTTCATACTGACTAGAAACGTTTTCTACGACCTTGTAAGATTCGTATTCGAGAATTCTGTCAATTAAACCTTACCTTGCTTAATTTGATTATTTCCTGCCCAAATGTTCATAGATAAGAAATATTAAAATATTCCGACTAAATAAACCAAATGATCATACGTTATCGATAATGTTCCACTACCATTATCAATACCCTTTTGTCGTTTATTATTATTTTTTCTTTCTTACGGCCTGTCGTTGATAAAGAATATAAACTTTCAGTTGTTTGTCAAGTAATACCACACGGAATAAATCCCTTATTATGTTGTTTAAAAAAATCAAGTAAATGTTAACACAAACTAAAATGGCCTTTTGCAAGTGTGATTGGAATCTAATTTTTTAGTTATCAAATAGTGTAAAGTTTTTACATGCTATAATAAAAACAAAAAATTATTATTATAATTATAATATTTTAAACCAAAAAATTAATGTGGTTTTTGACAAAAATGATCTAAACCACTTTCTTAGTTACAAACAGTATAAAACTCTCACATGTTACAGTAACACAAAAAAACAAAACAAAACAAAATACTTTAATGTAAATCTCGTACATATTACAATAAAAATAATTTTAACCAATAATTTTAACTATCATTTGTAAGTCTAACCATACTTCTCCCACTCTATAATATTACAATTCCCTCAGTCTTTGTCACTTTTGGTCTTGAAATGGTTCTTGATAAATCAAAGTTGAGAATATTATAAATGGTTAAAATTACATATCTAACCCCATCTCATTTACAATACGATCCCCGCTTTTCACTTTGTCGATAATAGAGAGTTAAATAATTCTGTTCAATTACTAAATTGCCCTGAGAAAAGCCTCAGTTTTTGCTCCCATCACCGGAATCAGCAATACAAAACCAATTATAGCAGGTCATAAAGCATCATCGCTTTCTTCAACACGCTGCCATGTGTCAAAAACAAAGAGAAAATTTTAATAGAGCGTTACGGTTAAGAACAAGTTTTTAGTTATAAATAGTAAAATAATAAAAAATAAAAAATTATTATAATATAAAACTCTCACATACAATAATATTTTAAATTAAAAAATTTATTAAATTATAAATAGGGACTTTAGAAAACGCCTATTTATATATCCATTATTTTGTATTTTATAATTATTATAATGATTAAATAGCACTGGTTATTTGCTTTTTGTATAAAGCATTATAAACCTTTAATTATGAATAAATTCACCTTTAAGGTTTAAAATTATTAACAATTAAGGTTCAATAGTTACTTTTAACTTCTAATCTATTTTTTTTTTTTTACATATCAAGCTTCAATTTTTTTTGCTAAAAGGACAAGTTCTAACCTTAAAAAAAAAACATGCAAATCTCATGATCTAAACTATCCAAATCTTTCATGCTTATTAGCTATTACTTCTTAATTGTCAATGATTTTTAAGTTTATAATACATTTTGTAAAAAATAAAAGTTCAGAGGGTATATATAAAAAGTAAATAGTTTGAAATGCAACAGTATAATTCATTCTTGCTACAAAATACTTCTACATGCCAATATAAACATGTTACTCCCTCATTGTTCATGTACGCACGATGCTTTTATTTTTCACCCCATGGATGGTTAATGTGTGTTGATGAATAATTTTTTAATCATGTTCCTATTGAATTGTTTTTCTATAAGTTTAGTCGTTTTAAAAGTAGTTCTTATAAACCTATCAAAAATAAATAATCTTATTAAGCTAGGGTTCCATCTCTTTGTGTAACGCTACCCCTCCTCTCATTCGAAAGGATAGAAAGCACCCACCTAGAGCCAGTTGCTGAATCTCTGGCCTAGAAAAGGGGGTGGTAAAATTATTGGTTTTGTTTTTTGTCCTACTCTTCTCTGAATGGAGGAACATGGGCCAGAAAATGGAGGTTAGGGGACAAGGCTAATTGACCTCTGTGCGCCAAGATTGTGGGTGCTAAAGATTAAAGACAGTAAACACCGGGTGTGGCCAGCATTGTTTAGATCAAAGCGCTAAGATTGGGGTGGATTGAGGTCTTTATCGGTGGATAGAGTACTTGGACGGAAGCTGGTGGCCACGATAAATCAAGGTGGATATAAGAGGAAACAGGCGATGGAAGGGCAAATTTATGGCCGGAGGTGTTCCATTATGCCCAGATCGTGAGTTGGGTTAATGAAATGGGAGAAAAGAATAGGTTTTGTCGGTGGTCTAATCATGAGGTGTTCACCAGAAGGAGGAGGTCTGTTGGTGGTAGTTGTGCTTGTATTACATCAATTTGTTTATATTGAGTTTGTCCAATATGTGTGACAAGATTTTCATTGCACCAATATTATGTTGATTAAGTATGCATTAGAGCTTTAGATGTCCGCTATATAGGAGGTCCCTTGGTTTCGACTGATTTGATTTATTCATCGCTTGTCGGGGTTTTGTTGAAGAGCCAATGAAGATTGAAGAGCTCGATAAGTAACGTGCCTTTATGTCTCCCGGTTGAGGGAATTAGGTGCACATTTTTTTCACCCATTGCGTGCCAGTAAGTTGTGACTGTGGAACCAGTTTCTTGTTGGGATTAATTCTAGTAGATCGTGGTTGACATATTAATTGGATGGAAACTATTTAATGCTACATGTTACAAGAAAAACTGCATTTAAATAGGGATGTATTTGAGAAAAAGTATTTCAATGAGTAAAAAAATATATGTTTTAGAAGAATTGTAAAATATTATTTGAGTTAGAATATAATTACATATTTATAAAAAAAAATAATTTAAAGAACTAAATTTGAAAACACATAGGACGAAAGAAAAGGAAGGATTGAAAAAATAAGAAGGGAAAAACGGAGGACCAAAAAAAAAGGAAATGAAAAGGGAGGATTGAAAAAGTAAGAAGAGAAAAATGGATGACCAAAACAAAAAAAAGGAAATGTCGTTTAAGTCGAAAGTCCAAAAGTGGATTCTGAAAGCCTAGCCACGGAATCAGAATTTAACAGCCTCCAACCGACTCCTCAGTCTGCCGCCGTTCCCCGACTCCAACAAACACCTCTCCTCCGCCGTTCAACTCAGGTGCTTCTCCCTGCTCTCTCTCTCTCTCTCTCTCTCTCTGTGTAATTTATGTGACGACTGACGAGTTTTTTATTTCATTGCTGGCGTTTTTTTTTTCCCCGAAAGCTTGGAGACTTGGAAATCGGAGCTTTGAGTTGGAGGAGTTTCTAAATCACGTTTTCAAGCTTCAAAGTTCAACCTTTTGTAAGTATTCCGGTTTTTGTTTCGTTTTTTTTCCTTGTTGAAACGTGCTTCAATTGTGTTTGTTATTTTTGTTTGACGTTGAAGTTGGGTTATAGATTATTGAAGTTCTGTGTTTGAAATTTTTACTGAAGTTTAAAATTTGAAAGGGAAATTAGCTTATGAAATTCGTTTTAATGTGGTATTTGTTGATAATTTATTGATGTTTTTAGAATTTGTTTGATTTTTGAAAAATTGATATCTTGATTTTTGGTTGATATTGGTGATAATTGCTATTGTGATTAGTTTATGCGTTTAGCTACTCGTTTTTTTTTTTTTAATTATTTTACTATTCCTGGAAATTGATTCTCATACTATTTTCTAAAACTATTGTCAATATTATGTGTCTATTGGGGCTTGTTAATGGCTGTTTAAATTCGTTCTCATGCGTCTGCCTCAATAGCAAGTAGTTTTAAGGTTAGGGAAAAAATGGAGTTTCTTATGTTTTACATTTTGTGTTGAACCCACGAAATAATGGATTAAGCATAAGAAATGAAAAAAAAAAAAAAACCCGAAATTATCAGCAATAAATAACTTCCCATCTTAAATTTTTTAATGGACTTGTTTTCTAAAGTTTGGATGGTGTGTCGTGAGAGGTATAATCATGCATTAAGTTGAACATTTTGTTTTAGAACAGCACAGGGTCTGCCACGAAGTCTTTTGTGAAAATGAAGAAAATGATAGCTCTTGGTTTTGAGGGTTCGGCCAACAAAATTGGTGTTGGAGTTGTAACCTTGGATGGCACTATTCTGTCAAACCCACGCCACACTTACATTACCCCTCCTGGCCAGGGCTTTCTTCCCCGAGAAACTGCCCAACACCATCTCCAGCATGTACTTCCACTTATCAAATCTGCTTTGGAAACTGCCAAAATAACCCCAGAAGAAATTGATTGTCTCTGCTACACCAAGGGTCCTGGTATGGGAGCCCCTCTGCAAGTTTCTGCTATTGTTGTCCGGGTTCTTTCCCAGCTGTGGAAGAAGCCCATTGTTGCCGTTAATCACTGTGTTGCACATATTGAGATGGGACGGATTGTGACTGGAGCAGATGATCCTGTTGTGTTATATGTTAGTGGCGGGAATACACAAGTAATTGCATACAGTGAAGGGCGATATCGTATCTTTGGAGAGACTATCGATATTGCTGTTGGGAATTGCTTGGACAGGTTTGCTAGAGTTTTAACACTCTCCAATGATCCAAGCCCTGGATATAACATTGAGCAGGTATGCAAATACAACGCTCCTTGCTTTGCTTTATTTTGAAGTTGAGGTTTTAATGTTTGTATTTTTCATGGCCTACCTTGCTTAGGCAGTTTCCCTTCTCGTCTTTTATCAAAGTTTGTTTCCATTGAATTCATGGGCTGTCACGCCCTGTGAAAATAACCTGTCTAGTTTACTTTTTGTCTTAACACCTTTCCTGCAGTAGAATGATAATGCTATTGCATGGACAATGCAACTTCCGATTGGAATTCTAATAACTAAATAGCTTCATCGTAAAGGACAACATATTTTACTCATCGATTGTCGCTACATTTTTGAGCTTTGTTGACAATCTTGTGCAGTTTTATTTTTCTAATAATTTAAGTTGCTTCATCTTAGATACATGTTCCTTGTTGTTGGGGGTTGCTTTTGTTTGGCTTTAAAATTCTTTTCATTTTTTTCTTTTGTTGGTGATAAGGGTTGCTATAAAACCTTGTTCATTATTTTTTTTAGTTTTTGTGGTTGTCTTGTGTTAAACGGACCTGTAAATGGTTCTCAATTTCGAGCTTCAATTAGAACCTTTTTATTTATTTTTTTTAATTTATTATAACTTTAACTCATTAATCATGCTTAATTCTTGGTTGAACAAAATTTTGGAAGTGCTTCTGTGTTGACATGCGCGATATGGTTTTGGTCTTGTCCAGCTTGCAAAGAAAGGAGAAGAGTTTATAGACATTCCTTATGTTGTCAAAGGAATGGATGTGTCTTTCAGTGGACTTTTAAGTTATATTGAGGCCACTGCTGTGGAAAAGCTCAAAAACAATGAGTGCACCCCTGCGGATTTGTGCTACTCCCTACAGGTAACATCCGCCATTATTATTGTTTTTTTCTTTATGGTTAGTTATATTGGTAAAGATCTTATCAGCAAAAAAGTTGACGCTTGTAAAACATTTCACTTTAATTTGCCGGAGAGTTGGAATGGAAATTTTACTTGTAACTACAACTATATCTGCAAGGGATAGTTATTTTCTTGACTCAAAATTCCTGAAAAAGCTAGAACAGAGAAATTTACTTATAGAACCGAGTCTAATAGTTATAAATAATGGGTTCCATACTGAAAACAACCCATCAGTAATTTTGTGTCCGGTTTTCTCCGGCACAAGCGGGGTAGGGTGTTGTTTAGAGTAGAGTTTTGGGTAGCTATGTGGGTCCACTGATGAGGAGTTTCGTAGTCTGCCACACACACACACACACTCACATTGTTAGGAGCTGAGCCCCTTTTTTCGTAGCCTAGTTCTGTGCTTCGTCTTTTGGAAGATAACTCTTCCTTGTAGATTTGGTACGTATGTTTTGTTCACTAATATACAGTTTCTTGTTTCAAAAACAATATCGTTCAACTTCATAGGACAAGGTTATAAAATGTTGCAGGAAACTGTGTTTGCGATGCTTGTGGAGATTACAGAACGGGCAATGGCACATTGCGACAAAAAAGACGTTCTTATTGTAGGTGGTGTAGGCTGCAACGAACGGTTACAAGAAATGATGAGAGTAATGTGCTCTGAGCGCGGTGGAAGATTGTTCGCAACTGATGATAGGTACTGCATTGACAATGGAGCTATGATTGCTTATACTGGTCTCCTTGCTTTTGCTCATGGCACATCAACCCCCCTAGAAGAATCGACATTTACCCAGCGGTTCCGGACAGATGAAGTCGAAGCAATTTGGAGAGGAAAAAAGGAGTCTGCAAGCGATAATGGGGTCTCTGATGGGAGTGCATAGACCTACTAGATATCTGGGCCTTTTTTATATTCTTTGTCCTTTTTGTTTCTTCTGTAAGATCCTTAACCAAGCTCTGGATATATCAAGCAACTCTTCATTTGAATGATCGATGAATGTTGTAATCTTCTTTTTTTTTTTTAAAGAAAATAATAATTATTTGCTGCTAGAGAATGTTGCAATTTAAGTATAATGGTTTGGTAACATTTGTATGTGGGACCCTTTTTTTTTTTTTTTGTGACAATTTGTTTCTGCTTTTGTTTAGAGTTTTGCTAATGTCCCTGATCACTTCTCCCATCTTCGGCAGCTGCTGCGACTGAGCGGTGTGTAAGCTGCAGCGGCGAACAGCAGATACCTCCTCTGTTCCGATGATACTTTTTTATTTTCTTGAGGATTTTTTTCTAAATAAATTCTTTTTCTTTTCCTTAGAAGACAGAAATCATTTTTTTTTTAAATGACTGCGCTTGACACGGGTAAGATAAAGAATGACTTGCTCTTCAAATGTACCACTCGAAAATATGCAATAGACACAGGTGTATTTTGCTTGTTAGAAAGCGACGGAGAACAATCTAAGAAACATTGAAAGTCATTAAAAACGACAAGAAAACCAAAACGGATAAAATAAAATAAAACATATAAATTTTAAAAACGACCACCACCACGAAAACCAACAGTGACCACTAACCAGAAATAACGGCGAACAACTAACATGATATGGTGGGAAAAAAAAAAAAAAGAACTAGGAAAAAAATAACAACATGATTACACGAACGGCTGAATTGAGATGTACTTTTAACACCATCATAACATGCAAGCCCAACTGCTTAATATTCTAACATAATCTCCATGCATACTGTTATACTATTTTCCTAGTTCAAAAAGCCAGCCGATCTATGGTTTAATATAATACTGTCGCATGTATAATACATGATCATCTCATTGCTAAAATAAATAATTGTAAATTAAAGAGACAACAATCTAGCTTTCCACATTGTGGGTTTGTTGTCCGATCCTTGTCTCCGTAAGATTATACTACTTCTCCCGTTTCTTTAATTACCAAGTTAATTATATGTACCCAATAAAGCAATTGACTTTGTTAATATGTTGTATTATCTCTTTAGTTTTCGTGTTTTTTTTTTTTTTTTTTAACATTGCTACGGAATCTTCTTTTCTCCCCATATAGATTAGCCATTATGGGCACCTAAGGCCTCATAGCAGCATATTAAAATGAGCACTACTCCATCTTTGTCTCCTATAAATGAGCACACACATATATAAATACATCCATACATTTGTCTCCTATTAACCATCCTTTCCCTAATCATCCACCTATATATATATATATATGTATGTATAAGTCCGAAGATTTATTAGAATTTAAAACGTGTTAATTTTGAAAATGTGGTTGCAATTTGCAATGCTCACACATGTTGTGATTAATCGGCTTTGCCTATTGAAATTGAGATGTGTGTATTATAGCTAAGAATAGCGCACCTCTTATGATTTATGCAACTCATCGAACATTACAGTATTCTGTAATAGACAACAATAAATAAGAAGCTTCATTTTTGTGTTTGACAATAATGCGAAGTTAGACATATATAAAATTTATTTTGTTTTAAACGAAAACAATCATATCTCCAAATAACTCAATTATCTGCAGGGGTACATTGGCAATTATTTTTTCTATTTTTATCCATCTTTTCAATCCTCTGATTTATCTTCTATTCCTAATTTCTTAGAATATTCACCCTTCATTTTTCCATTACATATATTTTTCCACATGTTAAAATCACAAATGTAGTGAGGCATCAACAAGAATTGAATTTGATCCACAATACATACATACATATATATATCTACACGCACACTTTGTCAGCGGAATTAGTTGTTTTTTTTAATAAAAAAATGGGTTGTTGTTGGTGTTGTTTTATGAACAGCAGTTGATAATTATTGCACAACAAACTGTAGTATTTGTTTTGGTTTATTTTGTGCTGGCCTTGAATGGCCTACCTACTTCTGTCTGTTACTAAGAAATGTTTGCATTAATGTGACTCGTTGTGATCAAATACTTCTTCTCAGTACTATATTGAAAGTATTCAAGATTATTAATGGTCCCATATCATACCCTTTCTCTTCATAATCGCCCACTCTCAAAATTCTCCTACCTTTTTTTTTTAGTGAGGGGTCGAGATCCACTAAAACCCACAAAACTACAGGAACAAAATAAATTTCTTTCTTTTTTTTTTTTCCCCTTTTTGAATTGGCACTTGGTTGAAAAGAGTAGTAAAAATAGTGGGGTAATTGACTAATTAATTAATTGAAATGGAAAACATAATAATTAGCCTAGTTAAAAGTTTTTTTTTTTTTCTAGAGGAAAATAGCTGAAGAAAAGGAAGAATATATAGTAGTACTACATTACATGGTTGCAAGGAAATATTAAGCAGATCAGATGAGAAGCGTCAATTAGGGGAAAAGAGCTTGGGATATAAAAATAAGAAGGTTTGGTGGATCACACAAACTGATCAATATGAGTCAAAAAATGTGCTATAACTTATTATTTGTGAGAGTTGCGGCTCCCGAGTTAGAAATCCTAATCCTACCGAGAGCAAATAAAAATGCACGAAGAAAATATAAACAAAGGAACAACATTTACACACATAAAATTTATAGTGAGTTATTCTCAATTTGAGAGTTTTAGTCGCTGCAAAAAATTCATTGTAAAAAGGTTTTTCAAGAGAAAATCATACAGCACTACTCAACTCTTTGGGCATGTTTATTTTGCATCAAAGGGAAAAAGAAAGTAAAGAGTGATTCTATTTATCTTTAAATAATGTGTTTACTTACAAAATAAATAATATGAGTTTTGTGGGCCTACACAATATAGAGAACGAGAAAAAGAAATACCAGTCCTGCCATACCCTTTAGCATCGGTTTCCTATCAAAGGAAATGAATATCATATTTATTTAGGTGTCTAAATTCAAATACTATTATTTAATAGTTATTACTTATGTAAAAAGAATATTTTAGTAATTATATTGAATGAAATTCTCATTCCTAAGTAAGTAAATACTAGAAAGGAAAAAAAAGTGTTTTCAATTACTTAATCAAATAAGTAAGTAAATACTAAAAAGAAAATGAATGATACTCGCTCCCAATACTTTACTCTTCTTTCTAGTCCCATTATCTTTTCCTTTACATTTTTTCATGGTTTGTTAAATATGTCCTTTGTGTTTCCTCTAACCTCTTTCACAAACCGCTATTCTGCGCTCTTTTATATAAAAAAAAATAGGACAACTTAATTAGGTATTCAGTGATCCTCTTTATAGGACAATAACTCTCAATATATCAAATTAGACTCTCAACTTAACACTCTACGAGATGGTTTTCCATATGGGACCTTTGAACTTGACCCCCAAAAAAAAAAAAAAAAAAAAAAAAGAAAGAAAGAAAAAGTGTGGTGTAGAATGTAGTTTCTCATAGGGTAGTCTTTACAAAAAGTAAACTTTTATTGCATTGAAAAGAAAAGGTCGGTCCAGCTAGCTAGGAAACCATAACTTGCGTGGGAATCCGCCATTATGATCTTGATGGTTGATATATATTCTGTTTGGGATTGCATCTTCTATAAATAATAATTCAAGACAAAGTTACGTTTTGTAACTGTTCTACAGCTGGCTTTTGATCTAGTTTACCTGCAGCTATATATAACTTTCTTTCATTGTTAATCATTTTAACGTCGCGATTTGCCGTCTAATTTCTAATAAAGACCAAAATTTCTTTTTTGTTTTTGTGCTTTTTTAGATGCATAATAAAGATCAAAACTGCAGATTATTTTTTTAAAGGGAAAAATGCAGAATATTCTTCTTGATAATAAAATCATGAAAAATGTGAATTTCCGTAATTTGTTTTAGGTATTTTGAGATACATATCCCAGAGTACTTATTCTAAAATTACAAACTTATTTAAAAAAAATGATAATAAATTACAAAATATCTAATAGAAAGACATCTACATCCTACTTTAAGCGTTTTGTTCCATGTAGAAAGTAAAAGTACTTTAAAATTTTCAAAGCCTTGTTTGATGCACGCCTACACATTCCTTTCACGAATATACGTATACACATATATACATACATATGTCCCATACTTTTATTATATGTATATCGTGGGACTAGCTAGCTAATGGTTTTCCTTATTTAAAAAAAAAAAAAAATCATGAGCCAAGCATATAATAATCCCCTACTTGTCCCTCAGGAAAAAAAAAAAAAAATCTAATACTTGTGTTTGAGGAAGGGTCATTAAATAGGAGAGTTAGAGTTAGTCGCAGTTACAAAGCCATGTTTTAAAAACGCTCTCTCTCTGCATGGAAATTCGTGTAATTATTTTATATATAGAAGGGTTTGTTGCTTCTTCTGTTCTCCCAATAAATACTCTTTGCCTACCTCCAGCCTTCCACTTCAAACACCGCCATCATTAACGCTTTCAAATCTCATCTTTTTCCTCGCCTTCTTCTTCAGTACCGCCAAGACATGCTCAGATCATTTGCCAGGTTAACAATTTCTGCTTTTTTTACTATATTACATATACCTCAGTTCTTGGTCTAAATTTTCCCTTCTATGCTCAGAATAATCTTCGCCAATACTGCATATATATCTCTCTCTGTGTGTGTGTTTATGTGTATATATATATCCGTACACACATACATATTTTCGTGTGTTGTGTTTGTGTTTCATTGCAAAACTTGAAGCTAAAAAGTTAGAAAGTGAAAACATGAAAAGGGCATTTTCATGGCTAATTAAACATGTTTAATTTATGAGGAACAATAGGATGTTTTTTAATTGGTTAATAATATGATCTTACAGAGAGTTTAAGTCGGTCGCCAATGGTTGGGTTTGTAAGGGCACAAGACTTCATTCAACTACTACGGCCTCTGGAAGGTAAGATCCATATTGCAAATTCCATTTTAACCATTACTACATTTGACACTGTATTGGTATTTACATCATAGTTAATACTTTTTTTTCCCCTCTGAAAATTCATAGTTCTAAGAAATTTAAAAAAAAAAATTGTGTATTTGTTAATCTGTATTTCAGATGTATGTTCTATATTTTCTTTGGACCATTTTGAATTTCTTATGCTGCATAAAAAAAGAAGAAGCAAAATTTACTTTCAAACAAAAAAAAATTGATATTGGTAACAAGTAGTAATTAGTAGTACTGTTGAACTAATTTTATGAGTTATGACTAGAAGTCTTCTCTTTTAGTTTCCATATAATTTCCTTTTTTTTTTTCCGGCTGTTTGTTTGCTTCATTTGGGGACTGTATTTCGTTTGACTTCGTTTAATTTAATATTTTCCCTCATTTTCTTTTCCGGCTATTGCCATACATGCGGGGTTGTGATAGTAACTTTTAACGATTTTTTTAATTTGATTTTTTTTTTTTTTAAACGAAGAATCGTTTTGCTTTTGTGTTTTGTCTTGACAATGGCCGGCCATTGAATCTTGATCCAAATTCAAAAAGCTTTTTTCTGCACTTCGTTAAGTATTTCCAGATAAATATATTAGCAGTCAACGTCATGACACCACTGACAATTAATAGATGTTTGAGAAGGTTGTTTAGAACAAAGTTTTTAGTTCAAAACACGACCTTTATATTATAGTAATTTTTTACTTTTTAATGTAGCAGTGAAAGTTTTACATTATTTTTTAACCAAAAAGTTAATTCTAATCAATTTTGTCAAACATCCTATAAAATTTCAAAAATAGATTATTACTCGTTTTACATTAATTTTTTTCCCCTGAAAATCTAATAATTGTATATTTTTATTCCAGCTAGTCTTTATCGACTGAGATAATTTTAACTGCTAGGAAAAGAAGTGTATTTTTTAAAATGATTTTACACACACATTTATATGTTTATATTTATCTGTGCATGCACATGCGAACGAATAGCAGATCATAAAATTTTTACTTACTTGGCACCATTTAGAATTAGTTGGTACTTAGAACTGGGACCAATTCCTGTGACAAACGAATTAAAGGTCTAAAATATGGATTCAAATCTCCTGTCTAATTTTTAGTATCTTAAATGATATTCAATCAATTATATTATAACACATTATTTAAAAAAAAAAACATAAAAAAATCAATTAGACCTTATTTCTAAATTTTTAAATGATGCATCACAAAAAGATTGGTTAGACATCATTTGGGAAGCCAAAACTAGATATAGGATTTAAATCCCAAAAAAATATACAGTTTTACTCCCTTAAAAATATATTTTTATTAAAAAAATTCTAAATTACCAGCTGGAGATGCAGGCATTAATCCCATAAATAACAAAAATTGAGATCCCCTGAATTCGTGGACGTGACGCACACATGTTCACATAAAAATGACAGAGATCTGAGAGAGATAGCTAGCTGTCCTTATAATGCGGAATTTTGTGGATCACATGACACATGCAATGGCTTTGAATTTGCATGTTCTTACGGCGCCGTAGATCTAGCAAACCCCATTAGCAACTTTTTACTTTTTTTTGTGATTTGAAATCCTAGTCAACTGTCATTGTTCATGATTATGAGAGGATCAATTATTCTTTGTTTCTGGTACTGTCTAATCTTGAACACTTTGAATTCACATAAGTCTTCTATTCGAGCTAGTTTATTATTGGGCAATTTATACGGTGAGAACAAAAAGAAACGTACCACCACATATCTATTATACAACCATCCATTTATCAAAAAAAAAAAAAAAAAAAAGATGATTTTGAAAATCTATTAACTTTCAAAACGTACACCATCGATGATAATTTTCACCGGAGAAATCTCTTTATTTATTATTGTGCTCTTGAAACAATTATTGTTTGCTGTGACTAGAACTTGATAGATATCTCGTAATTTTTTCTTTAAATTGTCAGAAAAACATATAATATAAAAGACATACTATATTTTTATTTATTAAAAAGATTTTAAGTATGCATACTTATAGCTATGGTTTTTATTTTTAATATTAAGGTCAACAATTATAATTTTTTACGCCAAAAATTTGAAAATGTAATTTTAGTTTTCTTATGTCAAATGTATGGAAAAAAAACAAAATATTGACAACATAGCTCAGCTAAGCAAAAGCATCCTGACTTACTTCTCAGAATCATCAACATATTAAGCAGCACTTTTTAAAATTTACTAGACAAAAGCAGAATTAATTACCAAACACCTAACATGTTATAGATTCTTTCACAATCTCAAAATAGTTAGTGTACGAAAACAATATGCCAAATTGGTCCTTGATTTCATAAAATATTAATATAAATTTAGAGTTTGAAACTTCAGCATGCTAATATGAGCATTTATGTAGTACAATAGTGTCGGAACAACAACTTTTATCCCAATTTTTTGAGCTGTTTTTTGGTTGGCAGTTGTTTAAGATATTATCACTTCTATTAATAACAACATCTTATGGTTGCGGAGTAAAAAATGACAACTCAAAACTAGTTCATTGTTGGTATTTCTAAAACTATTTTAGGTCACGTTTGGTTTAATGAAATGGAATAAGAATAAGAATATGAATAGGAATATAATGGAATGTGAATAAGAATAGATTGAATGACGTTTTCTAATTTAATTGCTTTGGTTGAGCATTGGAATTAGTATTAGAATCATTATTATTATGTTTGGTTTTTATTGCAATGGAATGGAAGAATAACAATTTGAGGAAAATACTCATTTGTTCAGTCCTTGATAATATTTAAATTAAAATTAAAGTATGTTTTTAAGTGATTTTTTTTGTTTTTGTTTTTTTTTTTTTGAAAGGGAATGTGATTTTTTGCTTTATACATTTTAAAGAGATTATTTTATTTAATTTATAACAAATCCCTGAACAATTAAGTTTGTTAGAAAAGATAATCATAATTTATATGTGAAAAAATTGTATAAAATAGTGTATAAGCACTAATAATTACATTGAGTTGCAATAGAGTTGATATAATTAAATATATTTTTATATTAGGATAGAAATGAATATTCAATAAAGTAAATAACGAGACATTAAGAGAGGTAACTTAGGAAGAGATAATTTTAATTGATTTAATTTTAAAATGAAATAATCATTTCACTGGTTCACTTTAAGAATAACTGTTCAACCAAAATCGTTGAATAGCAATTATATAGGAATAGCTATTACTAAATCTATTTGTCCAACCAAAAATAAGAATGACTGGATTTTAAGAATTGTCATTCTATTCTAATGGCTATTCCATTAAACCAAATGTACCCTGTATTATCAAGATTTATTATCTAGAGTTACATCAAAACTTACACTTCCCTCTAATATTAACATCTAGAAGACCAATTCTTTCACAAACTTTAAAATAGAAGACCAAAAAATATTCGTTGTGTTTAGAAAAGTGGTTGAAAAAGTGTTGTTGGAACTGCGTATTAACGTGTGAGAGTTTTATATTGTAGCAAATTTTTGTTTTATATAGTCACATATAAGAACTTTACACTATTTGAAACTGTGATTGGAACCACTCTCCTAAACACCACAATTGTAATTTTGATTACATTTGAGAATTAGGTAGGTCTTGCATATCGACTCGTAAGGTGTTTGATAAGCATGATTAAAACTAATTTTTTAGTTTAAAATAATATAAAATGTAAAAGTTTTATGTTGTAGCAGATTTTTTTTTTTATTATAATATATAAAAATTTTATACCATTCAATAACTAAAAGGTTGGTTGTATCAAGGTGTGTCAAACATCTTTTGGGGAAAAGAAAGGTGGGACATATTACTACTGGACTGTCCAATGGGAGGCATTAGAAAACCATATATTAACTCGATTTTTATATTACCACAATTCAATGACAATGATTAGGTGCTGTCGATTTATCTATATTTTCATCTCTCGGTATTCTTTGGTCAATCACTGGATTTGGATTCAAGGAAAAGTGGTCCATAACTTTATCAGACAACCCAAGATAATGTTTTTGATTGGACGGTGATGGAGATTAGGTCATCATTGTAAACATTCGTTATTCTCGCATGCTAACTTATGGCTACCTCTTTTTCAGATGATAAGACTATTTTTGTTTTTTTTGCCCCATCTATGTGTTATTTTCTCTTCGCCAATTATTGATATTTGGTGCCTTCGTCAAAACAGGCTACAAGGAAAGATAGCCGTTATTACAGGGGGAGCAAGTGGGCTGGGCAAGGCCGCGGCCCACCAGTTCATTCAAAATGGAGCCCAAGTCATCATAGCCGACATCAATACTGAGTTGGGCTCCCAAGCAGCCAAGGACCTAGGCCCATCAGCCCACTTTGTTCAGTGCGATGTTACAGAGGAGGCCCAAGTCGCAGAAGCCGTTGAAGCCGCTGTGGGCCTCCACGGAAAGCTCGATATCATGTACAACAGCGCTGGGATAGTTGGCCCGGTACTCCCGCCTAGCATCGCTGATCTCGATCTTGATACTTTTGATCGGGTCATGCGAATCAACGTTCGGGGAACGGTAGCGGGGATAAAGCACGCAGCCCGATTCATGATTCCTGCAGGCTCGGGCTCCATTATATGTACGTCAAGCATGAGTGGGCTTTTGGGTGGTCTTGGGCCGCACCCGTACACAATATCGAAATTTACAATACCAGGGATTGTGAAGTTTGTGGGCTCAGAGCTCTGCCGGATCGGGGTCCGAATCAACTGCATCTCACCAGGCCCAGTTCCAACACCACTCTCTGTGGGCCAAATAGCCCAGTTTTATCCAGGTGCGACTACGGAGCAAGTGGCCCAAATTGTGAACGCTATGGGGGAGCTCAAGGGAGCAAAGTGTGAGGAAATGGACGTGGCCCAAGCTGCTGTGTATCTAGCTTCAGATGAATCCAAGTACATAACAGGCCATAATTTGGTCGTGGATGGAGGGTTCACCTGCTATAAAGATATTAAATTACCTTCCTTAGATCAAATTTTACAATCATGAAAGTTGTGTTGTTTTATATAATATGGTGTCCTTTATTTCTCTCTCTTTATGGAACTTTTTTTCCCCCTTGGGGGAGCCACAATGGCTATGAATATGTGGCACTCCTTGTATTCTATAGTTTGCATTTAAGAAGTAATTAAAGGCCTCTTTAGTATTATTGTGGTGGTGATAAGATAATTACAGATAGTTGTGTTATAGTAAAAACCTAATCACTAGACATAGGCATGTCTTAATGCTAATCAAAATGTTACAAATTCTTTAGAAAAATTCTAACAGGCATTGTTGGCGGTATTAAACACTAAAACTAATACAAGAATAGGTTCTATTTGTGGGTTTTACATTGTAGGATTTACTTTTATCTTAATGCGTGACAATGAATACAAATGGTGCCCTTTAACATTGTTCAATTGTTTAACAATCTAAAAGTAGCTGTACAGACAATAATCCCTGACTGGCCCTAGGTAATTAACACGCAAATCAAGGTTGCCACAATTTGTATTTTGAAATGAAAGAGGCAAGTAGAAACTATAAGAGGGAGGAAAAGGATGAAAGAAAGAAAGAAGCAGGCGCAGTTATTGTTGAGTTCAAAAAAGTTGTAATGAATAAATAATAAATGTGGTGGGAAGAGGAGCGAAGTTACTGGAGAGGTACGGTGAGAGAGAGGCTGGAAGTGTAGAGTAGTAATTGGCTAAGTTCTGTGTGGTTCTATTTTGTCACGAGAGACACTATCCACTTATTAATGAGGTTGTTCCCCCACCGGGTCCCACTATATATTATGGCCAAATCAAAAAAGCTTATAATATTCCTCTGGTATTGCCCTATTATTGCTATATATACATCTACGTATATTTGTGCTATCAACCAAAACACTGCTTGCCTATATTTGTATATAATCAGAGGGAAAGTCGGAAAAATTAATCATCCAGACAGAGGTGAGATAAATAAAAAAATGAAAAATTTGAAGAGGGATGAAATCAATTTTAGGGAGACTAAATACAATTTTAAAAGAGGTGAAATGCTAGTTTTGTTAACCTTTATATACAAATTAAAAAAAAAAAAAAAAAAACTTAGGGAGCGGCCGCTTATTGGTCTGTGAGTAGGTCCACTAAGTATATAACAAATATATAACACCCTCATTTACTTGGCTTTTGTAGTTACTTATTTTCAAATAAATCTTTTACTAATGCAACTTTTTGCTTGATCATTGATTCATTTACAATGATATGGAATATCAAGCTAAGGAATGGTTAGGAGAATACCGATTAAGCAGAATATTTGCTTAGTTAATAATGATAATCAGATTATCAGTAACTCCACTTGCTTGTTTTAGTATTGTTTAGAGTATCTGGTACGGGTGTAATAAGCTTGTTAGCGGATAGTCAGACAGTTATTTAAGTGATGAATATTGCTATAAACTCAATAATAAATATGATTGCCAACTCCTAAGGCTCTTTTGGTATAGCTTCTGCTTGTATTTTTAGTTAGTAGAATAAGACAAGAAAAAATTGTAGCTTTTCAGTAAGTGTTTGAAACCATATTTTAAAAGAGGTTTAATGGGTCAAAATGGTTTTAATTATTTTTAAAAGTTATAAAATTATTATATTTAAGCTTATAATGTATTATTAATGCTTTGGTACAAGTTTCAAGTCTATTTTAGAAGTGTTTTTTTTTTTAATCTATATTTTGTGGCTTTGATAGCAAGTGCTTCAGAAGAGCAAAAGCTCTTCTGACAATTCATCCAAGCACTTCAAGAAGCATCTTTTAGACTTAGAAGCCAAAAGCAGCTTTTAAGAAGTCCTCCCAAACAAGTCCTAAGTAATATTGGTTTTTGCTCTTATTATGGATCTATAGGATCTAATATATATGTACAAATACACACGTATAAATCGTGGCTTATTCAGATTATCTTTAAATCCATAACTAATCCAACAATCAACATAATGTACATATAAATCACAGTTTATTTGGAATGCTTATTGTTAAATCCATAATCAATCTGATAACCAGCCACATATTGTACTTTTTTTTTAGTTAAAAAGAAGAGTCAGATGGTTTTCATCCCATCATCCTACCAGGTCAATGATAAGCAATACACCCTAACACCACAAAAGAAGTAGTTGAGACCTTATGGTGGTTTCTTCGATTTATGGCCCACATCCATTTATACCTCTAACCCAATGCTTCAACAGCTATTGTTGGAGCAAGAGAACTTACGGGACTGTAAAGATTCAAACCTTAGCGGATGAAGCAGAAAAACCTAACAAAGGCTTCCTAAAACCTTGATCACAACCTTTGGTGGTAACACATTGTATTAGGGTTTTTATTGTTAAATCAATAGTTACTCTAATAATTATTAACCATATTATATAACATGTCCATGGGTGTAATCCTGCATACTCTTGTTCAGAAAAACACGAGTCAGAAAACACAGCCAACCGGCAAGGATATCCATATTATGATTTTGGCGTTGATGCAACTCTACTTTAAAAAAAAAAAAAAAAAGAAAAAGAAATTCTCCTGGCTAGTTAGGACTAGGACAAGTAGTAGTAGTTTAGTATTATATTAGACAATCTCATATGCAAACACAAAAAGTTAATGTTAACTTTTCATTGTCATTAAAATTATTAAAATGTTGTGTTATCTTACTCTATGCTCTAATACATATCACTATTTTACTAAAATGTTATATTTAATGTGCTATCTTACTCTGTACTCTAAGACATATTACTATTTTAATTAATATCTAATTTTGTCATGATTATTAAATTTTTAAACTTAAAAAAATAAACATTTGGTGATATTAAAAAAAAAAAACAATGTTATTACAATTAAATTCAAAATGTTCATATCAATAAAAATGTAAATTTTTTATATTTATTATATTTGATGTGAAACTTACCACTGCATATTATATTTGTCAAATGTAAATAAAAAAATAACATTTCATTACAGTTTTTACTCAAATTTTAAGCATAACATTACTAATTTGAAAAGAGATATTATGATTTTGATACCATGTGTTTTAGAGAAATAACATATTAGTATTTTGTTGTTTGAAAAATATCAAAATGTTATTCTATATTTTTTAAGAATATTATTTTGATACCTCAAGTTTGTATTTTTTAACGTGAAATTTCTTTCTTACCATTTACTAATGAATTTTAAATTAATTTTGTAAAACTATAATATAAAATCAAACAAAAAAAAAAAAACTCATAAAAAAGCATATATGTGGTCATATTTTTTTATTTTATTTCTATTTACTTTTTTTTTATAATTTTCACAAAGTAATTTGAGGTTCATTACTAAAAAGGTAAGTTAGAAATTTTATGTTACAAAATACAAATTTAAAGTATCAAAATAATATTTTTAAAAACTATAAAGTATCATATTAATATTTTTCAAACTATAAGGTATCAATATAATTTTTCTCTAAAATATATGGTATCAAGATGGTAAAAGTTCATTTGAAAATTCTTCAAGTCTTAGAGGGTATATGAAATATGTGGTTAGGACTAAACTTTTAAAGTAAAAATTATATAATATGAGAATTTTACGTTATAACTCACTTTAATCATTATAATATAACATAGCTTTATATTATAACAATAAAAACTTTTAATTAAAATTAATTCAGTCAAACACACATTTTTTTTTTTTTTTTTTGGGAGGATTTAACAGACGATTCTCTTTTAGTATGGCATGGGTATAACAATTAGTGGGCCGGTACTTCTCTCTCTGTCAGTCTCAATTAGTTGCCTGTGTGCCACGTCTATAATCTCCAGACAGACTCCAGTTATATTACATCCGCTGTAGTAGTAGAGTCACGTGAATGCAGAGGACTCCAAGTTTAAGTTATAAAAGTTTGAAAATAAAAATAAATAAATAAATAAAACCAGAAATCCAGGCCTACCAAGGCCACTTTTGTGCTTTTGATTCAAAGTTGAAGTTTATCAAATCTAAGCCCATTAATACCCCATCCATTATGACCATCATCAATATTATTGTACATCTATATCTATATGTACACATATATATAGAGTTTTTTTCAGTTAAAACTGTCCATAAATTTGCCACTCTCTCTCTCTCTTGCACATTAATAATCATCGATGCTCACCCAAAAATAAAAAATAAAAATAAAAGCTGCAAAAGGAAGTGGCTGGCGACCAGCACCACATTGTGAATTTGGCTGCTAATTAACGTCCATGATCTCATATCCTGTTGTGAGAGTCTGGGACTGGGACCCACACGTATAAATCGACAAAGGCGGAGAGCCACGTAAGCAATTTTCCAAGAGTTTGAAAAGTTGATTGTAGCATACTTTGGTTGAGAGGCATTGCAAGGTGGGAAGGGGAGGAAAAAGAAGGGCTGAATAACTCTTGATATCAAAATTTTAAGGAAGACTCTTATATCAAAATTGTAGCGTGTAGCTTTAAACAGTCAAATTTTCGTAAAATTTTGCTAATGTATTTTTTTTTTATGATGTGACATGACATTCAAAACACGTAATATCGATACGGTCTCGATACGAAATCTTTAGGCTAGATGTTTCGGAGTTGTAAGTTGGGTTTGAAGTTTAGGGGTTTTGAAGTCTGAAGGAGGGAGTAGGTGCGGTGAATAGAGAGGAATCACGAGAAACTTGGGCATTGTTGTGAAAAATTTATTCCGAAATTAAAGAGTTTTTTGCTTTTGAAGAGTTGCATGGCAGGAATGGCATATAGGATTATCCTTGTATGGGAAAGCCGCCACGCTTGGGCTTTTACTGCCACCCAATCTACACCACTTGATCTCTTCGTTTTTGTGGGATCCACTTTTCTAAACAATGCATATTCAGTTCCATGTCCTTTATGACCATCCGCATTAAATTAATCTTTCTCTTATCCTTTTTTTTTTTTTTTCCCTTTTTCTGGTTATTCATTAATCAGACTAAATGCGACGGTTTCCAAGTTCCCCCATAAGTCCCCTTAATTAAAAGCGTTAGTTGCCCACCTTTTCTCACTCTATTTTACACTTTTTTTTATTCATTATCTGACACACAAACTTACTATCTTATTTTTTGTTTAAACATAATTTATAATCAAACATTGATTAAAGAGAGTGAATGGGATAATGTTAATAGCATTCCTCAATTAAGCACTATGAAATTAGCACTACTAATATTGATGCATGTATATTTGAAAATTCCAAGGGACGAACATCGACAATTTGTATACGTTTGTTAGAAACATTTCAAGGATTACACATTCACCTTCAAAATGAACTATATACAGTCAAATAAGAACATTTAACGTCATTAATGATTCATGTGCAGTTATCAGATTCCATTTATCATGTAGTTGTAGCGACATTAATATTTATTAAAATAAATTTTCAAAATAAGAGAGAGTTAGGACAAAACAATTGAGTTTAATACATAAATGGAGGAGAACTTACTGACACTGTGTTTGATTATCTCGTTTGAATCTAAAAAAAAGTTCGAATCAATCTGGTCATAATAGTTTTTCTTATAAAATTTAAATTATTATAGCATTTTTAGTTCGAATTGATAATTCAAGACAATATCTATTTTGGTTGCATATATAGCATTTATAATCACCATATGTGGAGATCCCTCTTTGATTAAACACAGTAATTTCATGGTTCTTAATAATTTGCCTACGGATGTTTCCGAAGATAATCAGTAAGTTACATTGTAGTTGTTCTTTTGTTAAAAAAAAGAAGAAGAAGAAAATAGTTAACACATGCATATTTCCTACTTATCTAACTAAAAAAATCCGCTACAAGTTAAACTCACCTCATTTTATATCCAAAAACTTGTCAAGAAGTTTTGTATGTTACCATATTCTATTTGGGAATAACGTATGCTCGCTTTTGTAACAATAACAATAATTTCACATCAGTTATCTTGATGACATGCATGCACAAAGCGATTAGTCGCTAATTAAATCAATAAAATAATATTTCTACCAAAAAATGTTACAAATATCACTGAATATCACATCACAACCGTCCATTCGTGTGGGCCCATGTCCAATTATGAAATCTATGAGACGCAACGTGGCTAACAGATTTTTTATATGAGTATGTTGGTTTTCACAAGTCATTTTGCCTTTTTAAAGCGTAGGACTCAAATGGGTTCTCTATCAGCCGTTACATTTCGCTATAAACTGACAAATTGAGGAAACAACACAGAAAAAGATAAACATAACAACTTTAGAAAAGGACCGCAAAATTACAACAGCTTTTGGAGGGGTAAAATTGTCCAGGGGCAAAACAGTGAGAGGAACGTAACAGAGAAGAAAGAGAAATTTAACAAGATGGAACCGAGCTGCAGCTCTACGGAGAGCATTTTCAATTCTTTAAAACAAGGGAAAATATTTTTTTTTAAATAAAAACTATTTAAAAATTATACTAAAAGTGTTTTTAAAATTTTTGTCTCAAAAAATATGTAAAAATATTTTTAAAAATTTTGATAATGAAACCAAATGGGGCCATTATTTTATAAATTTGTTTTTGTTTTTAGAATTTTTAAAAATATTTTTGTATGTTTTTTGAGGTAAAACTTTTAAAACTACTCTCGACATAGCTCTTAAAAAATTTTATTTTTAAAACAAAAATATTTTTATTTATTTTGAAAACAATTTCAAACGAGCCCTAAATATTTATTGATAATTTTTTTTTTATTTTTTTCCCTTAGAGAAATTGAACAAAAGTATTATGATAAGACTAAAAAATACAACGTAATTATAACGACCCTATTTAAAGAACAAATAATTTTTTCAGAGATTTCGGTGGAGGTTTAGAACTGTGTTGTAATTCAAATTAAAAATTTACTTTCAAATTTTGTAAAGAGAAAATAGTATAATAAAATAGTAAAATAGTAAAAAAAACATTGAAATAAATTTAAGAATTAATTACAAAGTATAATTATTCTCTTCAAAATATAACATTCTTTTCTCCCTCATATATGAGATATTAGAGGAAAAGCTCGTATCTTTTAAGATTTCAATATACATAACGTGTCAAGAAAAGAATGAAGGTTGTCAGAAGGATTAGTATACAATTACTCCTCAGCTTCTCACCGTACAAACAAATTAGAGAGGAGATTATTATTGTTTTAAACTATATTATATATAATAGAGCGATCAAAATGCTGTTACATTACTTATGTCCCATATTTAATTATGTGTGAATTTCCATTTAAAATATTTTGAAAGAGTTTTATCCTTGATCTAACCATCAACAAGTTAATCCAAACAACTAAAATAACAATATCTTAGCGGTAAAAAGGAAAAAAAAAAAAAAGAACAATACCTATAACAAGATTTTATTAGAACAAAACTACTAGCTCCATCGAAGCAAACACGATGAACCAAACATGATACCCCTCTCAGAGTAAAAAAAAAATAAAAAAAATAAAAAAAGCCTCCAAGTGCTTATTTTATATTTTTTTGTTTTTATAGTTATACAATTAAAGAGCTTTTGGAGGGGTAAATATGTCAGGAGGACAAAATAGTAAAAGGAGATGGAAAAGCTAACAAACAAAGGTAACAGCAGAGCAGAGAAAGCGCAGAGGAAAGCACAGCAGAGCTAAGAGAACACAATTACATGATAAACCAAACACCCCCAGCCCCGTTCATTTGCATTTTTGCAGTAGTCCAACGCTCGCCACCATCACTACTAATATTAAGCTTCATACTTCTATAATCTCTCTCTCTCTCTCACAGAAAAATAAAGTCAAAAGAAAAAAAAAAAAAGATGCTCTTAGAGCCTGAATAAAGTCCCTTCCCTTTCCTTTTTAGCTCATATTCTCTCTGTAACTGAAAACTTCTCTTTCTTTTGGTTGATAATGCTACCGAGGTCGAACGGCGCCGTTTGGACGGACGGCGACGATGAGGAGGCGTCGTCCTCGTGGACCAAGACTAACAACAACAACAACAACGACGAGGAGGTCGGAACTAACAAGGAGGAGGACATGGCCGCCGCCATGGGAGGAGTTGTTTCCTCCTTCTCTTCCTTCAAATCCATGCTCGAAGGCGACTGGTACATCTCCAATCCTCTCAACAACCTCCACGCCGGCGGCAGCGCGTTCTCCGATCACAACAACAACAACAACCTCCTCCTTCAGCCAATTGACTCCTCCGCCTCCTGCTCTCCCTCTCAGCCTTTCCCTCTCGACCATTCTCACCAAACTCCTCCTTCGTTTCTCGCTCCCAAGTCTTGTTTTTCTTCTCTCCTCAACTTTGACAATGGCGGCTCCTTCGATTTGAGCGCATGCGAGACCTCTGGCTTTCTCCTCGGTCCTCCCGCCGCTTCCTCAAATTCACCCGTTCTGATGGGTTTCTCCGGCCTCAACAACTCCAAGCTCGGTTCCAGCTCCGAGTTCGGGACCTCCACGACTAGGTTTCTCCCTCCTCCTCCGCCACCTCCTCTTCCTCTCTCCTCCTCCGACGCCATAATCGGCCCGTTCAGCCCCGCGGATTTCGAGGGTTTCGACAATGGCTCAGCAAGTAACAGCACTAGTATGTTTCTGAACAGGGCTAAGGTTCTGCGGCCTCTGGAGGTTTTCCCTCCGGTGGGAGCTCAACCGACGCTGTTCCAGAAACGCGCGGCGGCGCTAAGGCAGAACTCCGGCGGGGGCGACAGTATGAGCTTGGGGAATTTGGAGGTTTTGGGGTTGGAGAGCGGGAAGAGGAGGAAGAGGAGTGATTACGAGGGTGAGATTGAGGAGGCGAGTCTTGACATGTCTGGGTTGAATTATGACTCTGACGAGGGGAATGAGTATAGCAAAGTGGCGGAGGAGAATGCGAAGAGCAATTCGAATGCGAACAGTACTGTGACTGGCGGAGTTGATCAGAAGGGTAAGAAGAAGGGGCTGCCGGCGAAGAATTTGATGGCGGAGAGACGGCGGAGGAAGAAGCTTAATGACAGGCTCTATATGCTTCGGTCTGTTGTGCCCAAAATCAGCAAGGTATGGAATTTAAAACTGATATGTGCTTCGTTAATTTCGGGACATAATATCAAATCTTTTGTGTTTTCCTTTTGGTCCTCGTTTATAATTTTTGGAATTTATATCGATTTGTTCATCACTTGGTTCACGTGTTTTCGTCATCACTTTGTATTGGGAATTCTTTAATTTGCTTTGGAAGTTGGCCACATGATTTGGCTTTGAAGAGATTTTCATTAACCCTTTGAAGAATTTATTATCCTCTTTATGCGAAAAGTGTGATCTTTCATGACCAATATGTTATTGGGAAATGAATTAACAAATAATTTCATGGAGAGTTAAAGGTGTCTTGTCATAAGCTAGAAGTTTATGATTCCCTTATCTAGAATTTCGATGAAAAGTTTGATCTTTCTCGAACAATATGTTGCTAAAGAACGAGTAAACAATTAATCCCAAGAGAAGTCAAGGTCTTAAGTGCTTTCTTAGTGGTGGCCATTTTTTAAGTGTTTTCCTTATTGGTCATGATTACTGCTGATATTTCCTTTTTTGGTCACAGATGGACAGAGCTTCAATACTTGGGGATGCCATAGACTACTTAAAGGAGCTACTGCAAAGGATCAATGATCTGCATAATGAGCTGGAGTCGACCCCACCGGGCTCTCTGTTGCCGCATTCAGCAAGCTTTCACCCTCTGACGCCCACGCCACCAACCCTTCCATGCCGCGTCAAGGAAGAACTATTCCCCGGCTCCTTGCCAAGCCCTAAAAACCAGCCTGCAAGGGTATGTTTCTTATGCCATGATGCTTCTTCACATTCAAATCTCTTTTTAACTGCATGATGCCTGCAAAAGTTTGAAAATTTGTCCCTTTCTTCTTTGATTGTTTTGATCCGTGTGAACTCAACTAAAGCATTGATGCAAAAGATTGTCTTGGTCTGAAAGAAATTGACGACATATTCAGTCGATTGTTGTAGCGTTAATTTCCAGTCTGTGTGGATGGATGTTTAAATTGATTTATGTGTAGACAGAAAATTTTTTCAAAACATATCCTCAAGTTTTATTTTTATAGGATCAGAGAAGGCTTTTGATGTTCTGAAATCTAAAGCAACATAACCTTAAGAGTCATTTCTGGATCTTGCAGGTTGAGGTTCGTCTGAGGGAAGGGAGAGCTGTCAACATCCATATGTTTTGCGCCCGCAGACCTGGCCTTCTGCTGTCCACTATGAGGGCTTTGGACAACCTTGGGTTGGACATCCAGCAAGCTGTCATCAGCTGCTTCAATGGGTTTGCTTTAGATGTGTTCCGAGCTGAGGTATGCTACTCTGCTGCCAACTAGCTGCCAGGCTTTCTCGTACCTTTTACAGTTTTTCCTTTTGCTATGAAACAGAATAAAAATCACAACCAAATAAAGTCTCTTAAATATTTTAGTTCATGCATCTTATGACTTTTGGGTGTGAAGTTTCATTTTTTAGCCTAAAAATTTTATATGCAATCATATTGTCATCTAGATTCCTTGAAGAAGTCTTCTGATTTGCGCTAAGTTGAGTGTTGCTTCTGATGGCTTAAAAAACTTGTTTTATGAAAAGAAAGAAAGAACAAAAAAAAATGCTACAAAGTAGTGGCACGTATTGAAAACTTGTTTTTTGTTTTTGTTGCACTCATCAGCAATGCAGGGAAGGGCAGGAAGTATTGCCGGAGCAAATCAAGGCAGTGCTTTTGGATTCAGCTGGCTTCCATGGCATGATGTAACTGCTTCCAGTGGAGTTTGTAAGAAAAAATACGGCCCCCTTACAAATGGAGGCACTAATTGCTAGTTTCTACTTTCTTTTTCTACCTCTCAAGGGCTCAAACAAGTAGAGTTCTGTAAATGCAAATTGCTTTTGATTTCCCATTAGCAAAGGTGCGTCCCATATCCAAGCAAAAAGAAAGTAGCTGAGTCAATGTCTCTAGCTTGGGTTAATCGTCTTGAATATTTTATGTTGAAACTTCCTTAAGTTGTTATCCTCAGTTACTCTTAGCTTTTTAGACTAAAATTATGTTCTCTTTTAATTTGCTATTTGCTTTGCCATGCTCATTTCTACTGCAAATTTTTTTTTAAAATATATATTTAGTGGTGCTTTAGTTATGTTGGGGTTGGATTTTGAGAAATGCCAGCGGCACTTTCTTTCTCATTCTTTTTTATACTCTATGCATTTATTGTGTGACATGTGAAATCCACTATTCTTTCTGTTTAAATAATAATTTATCATGTTAGTAGATTCATTCTGAATGCAATGAGGGTAAAAGAGAGTACAATTAATGTTCCTCTGTGACTTTTTCTTGGCAAGTAAGAAAATAGCTCAACCCAGCGAGTTATTTTTTAAAAAATTGGACCCAGTGTGGGTTTTGCCTAGTCGTTGGGGAATTGTTTGGATCAAGAGATGGCTTCGAGTGGGCGTGGGATGTGGGCTATTGTACCTCTTGGGTAGAGTAAAGTGAACCCGGACATACTGGTTTTGGAATAAGGCCCGGCCCGCTGTTGAGTGATTAAAGTCTTTTAAGAGTCAACTTACAGGAAAATCATTTTCGTGTGTCAACTTATGTTAATTATATGAGATTTGAGCCAAGTTGAATAGTATTTTCTCGCACACTAGTTGGGAGTTGATTACACCTTTTTTATTTCTGTTGTTTTTGAACATTTATGGAGTGACAAAGACAGATTACCTAATCTGCCGCTGTAAAGGAAAAAGAGAAAAAGAAAAAGAAAAAAGATTAACATCATGAATTTGAAACATTTCAAGTGGCGTTCTTCAAATGGTTTTCTTTTGTCGTCGTTTATTAAACCAGCAGATAATATTGTCTGCACTCGGGTATATTTCTTTTTTATAAAAAAAAAAACCAAAAAGGGAATTTTTTTAAAACAAGGAAATAATGGCGTATTTGAACATAAAAGGTCTCATGCAGTAATGTATCAAGTATTTCCAACAGAAGCAGTAGTCTTACAAGTTGGTAGACAATGTGAGATTCGACTAAAATCGCATTCAATACTTAGACACCTCAACTAATGAGAAAATGGATCATTTGATTTGATTGCCGGTTGTCAAATGCCAACCCTAAAGAGCGTTACGTGATATTTGGCTTTGTTAAATGACACTTATTTATGGATTGTCTCACCAAATAATTAATTTTCAATCTTAATGGAAGCGAATCAATGTGGCATCTGTCCTTAAACTAGTTGCCCGTAGTTGAGGTTGGTCTACTCTACTTTCCTTTAGTGTTGTATAGTGTTTGGCAAAATAAATTAAAATCATGATTATAATTAATTTAAGTTAAAAAATGTTATAATATATGAAAATTTTATACTATAATAATTTTTTATTTTTAACATTTTATTGTTTAAATTAGAACTTTACTTTGCTAAACATTTTATTGACATGCATGATAAGTAAAAAGGGTTGGTGGAGACCACATCTTTAGTGGTGTAGGGACCACCTGAAATTGTACCTCATTTTATGAAATCCGAATGTATTATCCAGGGCTATCCCACCCCCTCTTTTCCCGGGGACAGCGGTCCACGTCGAAACCAAACGAGAAATTAATAACATTAAACACAAAACCACATTATCATGCACTCTTGTCCTATTACGTGACAGTTTTTTTTTATACAATTACGAGACAGCTATTATAGCAATATGAGAACCAAAAATTTTTCGTTGATAAAACGTGTAGATAGCAACGCGGTCATGCACCATCACTTATCCTTTTTTTTTTTTTTGAGAGCCAAAAAGCATTTATTTTCTTTTTAATTTTTTTATGAAAGAGCAAGACAATTAACAAGATGGCAAAACAGCATTTTGATACGTGTCAGCCGGCGGATTTGCTTTGACCAAACAGAGATATGACATGAACCGTCCGAAACCAACAAACGACAGCAAATTCTCCCTCGGCTCGCAGAAATTCGAGACACAACAGTCACACAGCCCACAGGAGGATTTTTGATGAAAAAGAAACCTAAAAATAAAAAAAAAAAGAAAAAAGAAAAAAAAGGGAACGTTTCTTAAATTAAATAATATAAAAGAACGGGAGGCGGCGAGTGGGGGTTTATTGTCCTTTTGCAGACACACAGATTTCCTCCCTCTCTCTAACCTCTCTCTCTATAAATTTCCTGGATACACATTCCTTCCAAGAGAGAGAAACTTTGAATCTTCGCCCGCGGTCTAAAGCGGACGGCGCGTTGCTCATCCTCTCTCTCTCACATAAACCCTAAAACACCTTGCTATACCTCCATTGTTGAAGCTCTGATCTTTTTGTCTTCGGAGCCAATTCTTGCTTTCATTTCTTCGTAGCTCGGCGCTTTCAAGGTCTTTCTTTATCTCATTTTCTTTCTTTCTTTCTTTTTTCTTCTTCTTTTTTTTTTCATTTGAATGCTTGAAAATTGTTACCTTTGTAACGATTGAATGGAGTAACTAGGAACAAAAGTAGTGCATTTTGATTCATTGAAGTCGTTCGATTTGTAGACCTGCTGAAATTCAACAATTGATTCTTTCTTTATGTTCTTTTTTCGCTCTTTCTCTCTGTGGATCTTCAAAAAATTTAGCATTTTAATCGAAGATGGAATGAAAAAAAGGTGCATTTTAATTCATGTCTTTATTTTATATATGTCTGTTTGATTTTCAAGTTTTTCGGTTTGCGGTTCTTTCTATCCCTCCTTTCGTTTCTTTTTCTTTGAATGTTAGAAAAATTTTATCCTTTAAAATTACGCAGTGATTATATGAAAGAGAGTGCCTTTGTTACATTTATTTATGCATAATTCCGACTTCTGAAGTCGCTGGATTCGTGTTTGTGGAGTTTTTTGCAGGTTGAGCTGCTGAAATTGGTTGTTGTTTCTGTTCTTCGGGATCTCTGAGGAAAAATATCCCTAAATCTGAAGAAATAATTTCTTTTTGATTCAAATTTGTCGAAATACCGTTGCTGCAATAATAATAATAATAATAAGCCAGAGCCAATTCTTGCTAGACCTAAATTGAGACTTGTATAATAATGGAGACCGCATTGCAACATTGTGGGGCCTCCTCGTGGAGGTCTCTGCAACACAGACATGCCTCGTCTAGACTCCTCCAATTCTCAAACTCCGTGTGTTCCAACTACAAGGGATGGTGTACAATTGCCAAAAAACAGTCTTGTAGGAGTGGAGTTTTGAGAGTCAGTTGCGAAGGAAGAGGAGTAGTGGATGTGATAGAAAGAAAAACCCAGTTGGAGAATCCGAGTTTGGGTGAAAACGAGAAGCAGTTTACGAGTGTCATGAAGTTTGGTGGCTCTTCTGTTGCTTCTGCAGAGAGGATGAGAGAAGTAGCTGGGCTGATACTTAGTTTCCCAGAGGAGAGGCCTGTCATTGTTCTCTCCGCTATGGGCAAGACTACTAACAAACTTTTGCTGGTATATTCACTCTCTTCACTTGTCTTTATCAATTGGTATGAAGGATGAAAATGTCAATATCGACAGGAATTTCAAGGGTTTGAATTTGTAGAAATAACGTTTGAGTAATATCTATATTGATCTAAATTGGTTTAAAAAAAACACATCTTAATCATATCAACCAAAAATGATTTTTTTCATATATTTATGATAATGTTGGGAAATATTATTCTTTTATCCACATGGGTTTGTGTTAAGATTTAACTGAAAATGGTTTGTCAACTCATTATTAGGCTGGAGAAAAAGCTGTCAGTTGTGGCATTACTAATGTGTCCACTATAGAGGAGTTGAGTTTCATCAGAGATTTGCATCTCAGGCAAGACACAGGATTTTTTTCCCTACTAAAAACCAAAATTGTATGCAAGGTTTTTTCTCACCGTAGATTAGTATGTTTCATACAGGACGGTGATTGAACTTGGTGTAGATAAGTCTATCATTGAAAGTAAGTCTGTCTTTCCACTTGACATTTCTTCTATCAATAATTTAAATATCTATGGTTTGATTATTATTGCGAAACAATGATTTGCAGCATTCTTGGAAGAATTGGAGCAACTTCTTAAGGGAATTGCTATGATGAAGGAGTTGACATTACGGACAACAGACTATTTGGTCTCATTTGGGGAGTGCATGTCAACAAGGATTTTTGCAGCTTACTTAAATAAGATTGGTGTTAAAGCCCGCCAAGTATGTTGTTTATGAACTAATCAAAACTATATCGATTTATTTCAGTTCTGAAATTGTGATTTTAGAGTCATCTACTAGTTAGGTTTTTATTTATGGTTGCATGTTATAACGAATTCTGTTATTTTGCAGTATGATGCCTTTGAAATTGGTTTTATAACCACAGATGACTTCACAAATGCGGATATTATGGAAGCCACCTATCCAGCTGTTGCTAACAGGTTACACAGTGATTGGATATGTGATCCTGCAATTCCAGTTGTTACTGGGTTCCTTGGAAAGGTCTTTCAGCTGGCTAACTGTTTTGTGCTCTTTTGATGATAAAACTCAACTTGTTAACATGAATAATCTTTTCTTTCTTGCTGTAGGGATGGAGGTCATGTGCGGTGACTACACTGGGTAGGGGTGGTAGTGATTTGACAGCCACAACTCTTGGTAAAGCATTGGGGTTGCGAGAGATTCAGGTGACCGTCAAAGTTTCTGCTCTCTAGTGGCGACGTTAGATTCTACTTTCTATTATTTGTCTTGTTTCTTACATAAGAGAAATCATTGTCTTGATTAGTTGGGAAAGAAAAACATTCAAAATTTCAATTTATTTTTGTGACATATAAAAACCAATATTATAACAGTTTGAAGGTTTATGAAAAATTCTCAATTAGAATTTAGAATTCTAGTTTGGGGCTCTGCTTAAATACCTTCTTTTGTTCAGATAACTTATAAGAACCTATCATCAATCTATTGCAGGTATGGAAGGATGTTGATGGTGTTTTAACCTGTGATCCTAACATATACCCACGCGCAAAACCTGTCCCATATTTGACATTCGATGAAGCTGCTGAGCTTGCATATTTCGGTGCTCAGGTATCATTAAACTTTTCACTTTTAACACATTTTGGAATTGGAAATAAACTTTCCAATTTCGCTTATGTTATGTGGTTGATAATAGACCAATTCCTGTGGAAGGAGTCATGAATTTAATATATGAATTTATACTCTCTGATTGGGCTGAATCTTTCATGTTTTACTTTGTTGGGTGGTAGTGTTGGTAAGCCGATGCTTTGTTTTGTTTTGTTTTTTTTTTTTTTTTTTTTTTGTTTTTATGTTTATGTTTATGTTTATGCTTTTGTTTTTTGTTCTTTTTTTTTGTTTTTTTTTTTCCTAAAACATCTATGAATTAACCGGTCCAATTTTGGCAGCCACAATTTCATAAATATTAGGGAATTGGAGATTATTAAGTTACTTCAAGTCGCTAGGAACTGTTAACTTATTTTATGACGTAGCTTCTCCCCACTACATCACATCCTATGTTTTCTAGAGTTGATAGTTGCAGATTTAGACATGCTGTAACCATATCCTTTTTTTTTTTTTAAAACATACTTTGTATGTTTGAACTTAATGGTGTTAAACTTGAACCCTGAGAAGGTTGCTTGTAAGAACACTATATGTAAGAAATGAACATGAATTTTATAGATTATTTTGTTTTCTTTTCAGGTCTTGCATCCACAGTCCATGAGACCAGCTAGAGAAGGTGATGTTCCCGTGAGGGTTAAGAATTCTTACAACCCTAAAGCACCAGGCACTCTCATCACCCGGACAAGAGATATGAGTAAGGTGTATAACCGGTTACATATTGGCAAAAAAACTGAGTACTGTAACAGTTTAGAATCTGAAAAAAAAAAAAAAAAATTCAAATGTTTGTCCTTTTTTTTTTTTGGTTGTCTATTTATTTTTACCTTTCTCAATTGCAGGCAGTACTTACTAGCATTGTTTTGAAGCGGAATGTAACCATGTTGGATATTGTCAGCACTTGCATGCTTGGTCAATTTGGTTTCCTTGCTAAGGTGAGAAAGCAAAATATCTATTTTCCCATCTTTGTTTGGTGATTTGATTGTTATGCACTCTTTACAGCAATATTTTATTCTCAGGTGTTCTCGATTTTCGAGGATTTGGGCATATCCGTGGATGTTGTAGCTACTAGTGAAGTTAGTATATCTTTGACGCTAGATCCCTCAAAAATTTGGTGCCGAGAGCTCATTAAGCAGGCAAGCTTATGACATCATGCCTAGCGTTCATAATTGTACTCTACATAATCTGCATATAAGTGTGCGCTTGGCAACGTAATTATCTTTTAATTTTTTTACTGTTTGAAACTAATACTATCTAATATTTGGCAGGAACTAGAACACGTAGTGGAAGAGCTGGAGAAGATTGCTGTTGTCAATCTTCTTCAGCGCAGATCAATCATCTCTCTCATTGGGAATGTGCAAAGATCATCGTTAATACTAGAAAAGGTTTCTGCAACATGTCATGATAGGATAGCTTTTATTATTATTATTATTATTATTATTATTATTATGAACCGTTAACATTTGATTTGATTTTCACTTCCTGTATTTTTCAACAGGCATTTAACGTTCTGAGAACTAATGGAGTCAATGTTCAGATGATCTCTCAAGGAGCATCCAAGGTTTAGTTCTAAAAACTATATTTCAATCAACTTTGCTAATTAATTGTTAGTCTGTTCTTCCTGCTTTCTTATCTGCATTAGTATTTGTTATTTGCAAAACATATGCAAATTTGTGTTCAGGTGCGTTGCGGCTCACTATTTCATATTTTGTATTGGCTAAGGTTAATATCTCGTTGATCGTACATGACGACGAAGCAGAACAGTGTGTTAGAGCTCTTCACCAGGCTTTCTTTGAGAGCAACATCTCTGAACTGGGTTCTAAGTCAGAGAATGGTTCTGTTCCCTCATTGTCATAAAGGGGCATTGGATTCTTTCATAGTGTAGTATCATGTTGAAACTAAAAAGGCAAGAAATGCTGCATTTTATTAGGTCAGTTTTGTCTGACAGGGAGTTCTATCTCCCCAGCCCTCGTCTCATCTTTATATTAGTATTGAAAATGTGCCGTCTCAATTTTAGTGCAATATGGGATTGGTGCAATGCTTTATTTTTTTGGACTTGAATAGGTTTGGAACATTTAATATTGCTTCATTTTTCCCCCTTCAATAAGTAATAATAATGAGCAGATGTACCTTTTGTTGTCAACAATAATTCAGGAATTATCTATAAACTCCAAAACTTTTTAAGTACCAACTTTGGTTGCATGCCATATGATGTGGCATTCTAACTCATATACCACCTCAGCACTTTAGATTTAACACTTATTTTGCTGATAACGGGCTACTGTGCACCCGGAGCAGAGAAGAACAACGACAGTTTGGCACAGCGATGTATGGTAAAACAGCCGAAGAAGCTGAGATCGTCGGAACATTTGTTGAAGACATGGCATGAAGATTAAGAAACAAGATGGTACTTATGACTAAAAGAGTAGAAGTTGGAGAAGATGACCATAGATACTTGAGAATGTCAGCCAAATTTGAAGGACAAAATGTAGTAGAATGTGGGTGAGACTAGAGCGGGTGAAAGGATGTAGGAATATCAATACATATTTTGATACAATAAGTTGCTAGGGTGGCATTTACTTTGGTGGGCTGCACGTGATGGCAGTGGCAGTCTTTCATTGTTTACTGTTCTTTTCTGCTATTTTTAATTCAAACGATTTTCGCAGTTTGTTTCTCTTTCACAGAAAAAAGTGTGGTATAAAAAAAAAAGGGGTGCGGGGCAAATAGATATCTGATATGGAAGTCTTAGATTTTTGAACGGAGGAGTCCGAATCTTCATAGTCAAGGTTGTTAGTAGTCTAATATAACAAGCGATCAAATAACAGAAAATAAAAACAAAAACTTAAATTGAAATTATGCAAATACAAAAAATATGAAAATCATTAATTGTCTGCGTTATCTAATTTCTTATTTATTTTGTACTAAATTTAAGCATATAACCTTTAGTTTATTACACTGACTATCCATTATTTTATTAAGTGGGTTTATGCAAGGGCAACTTACAAGAATACCCTTCAAATACTCTAATATATTAAAAATATTCTCCATTACACCACTTATTAAAATTGTCTTTTTATTATAAATTGGTTATTTATCACAAGTCCAAGTTACTCTTTATTTTCACTCCCTCATAAAAGAATAAACAGAGTTAAGGTTTTTAATTTTTGAGATGGAATTATAATAAGTAAAATAGTAAATATGTAATTAATATTTTAAAAAATAAAATAAAAAAGAAGACGATTTTTAACCGTTAAGAAGGGGACATTTTTAAAAACTACTTTTTTAAAAAATTTTATTTGGTCAATGACCTCTTTTTTTTTTTTTTTCGGTTTTTGGGCATAAAAAAACTAGCTTTTTAGACATTAAAACAGTTCCAGTTTTTTTTTTGTTTCCACCTGGTTAGATTTCTCTCTTTAATACAGTTCTTTTTCTCTTTTTTTTTGAAAAAAACTGGAGCAACTTTGGTGCTTAAAAAAAGCCTTTTTTTAGTGCAAAAAAAAAAAAAACCTTTTTTTAGTGTAAAAAAAAAGAAGTCATTACTTAATTTCAAAATTTTTTAAACTTTTTTTTTCAAATTTACGCGTTAAGAAGGCAATAACATTTTTAATTCCATCTAATTTTTTATGGGTTAATGAGACAATGAGTCCAATTACGTTTATTGAATTGAAATATGACTCTAATTTATTAAAATTTTACAAATGTTTCATAATGATATTATTCAAATTATTTATATGTAATTATATAGTACAATATGAAATATTATTAAGATAAGTACTATATCATTAAAGATATTTTTAAGATATTTTAAAAATTATGTTAAATTTGAATCTTATAATAATAATTTGAACATGTGTTATAATTTTTTCATTTTTTTTATTTATTATGTATACAACCCCTGACAAAATAGGCTCAACTGTCTCGTGATGGGCCACAACTGAGCCCAACAGAAGCCGTCTATATAAGCTAAATGAGCCAAACCCTGAACGAGGTTTAGGGTTTACACAAAAATGGCGTGCACGATCGATTTTCGGTGTCTCGACGAAGGCTTTGGCGGCAAAACCTACAAGCGTAAAAGACAGTTACAATCAAATGACGTCGACGATGCCGACGCCTCCATGGACGTCGATGAGTCGTTTCCGCCGGCGGCGAAGAGATCGGCAGTGGCTTCGTCGGAGAATCCCGACAAGCCAATCTTCGGGAAGCCGACATACGACGGCGTGATCGCGGGAAAGGTCTCCGGGAGGAAGTGGAAGCAGGTGAGGAAGCGGCGGGCGTCGGCGGCGCTGGTGAGAAAGGGGCCGAATTTCGAGGAAAGGGCGAGAGAGAAGGAGGTGAAGAGGGCATATAGAGAGAGAAAGGAGGAGCTGAAGGAGGAGATCAGGAGGAACAAGGAGGAGAAGAGGAAGCTGAGGGAGGAGAGAGAGAAGAGGAAGAAGGAGAACATCTTGAAGTCTGGCACGAAGCTCCAGAAGATCACGAATCCCAAGACGCTTCAGAGGATTGCTAAATCGAAGCAGAAGAAGCTCCTCAAGGTTGTTCCTGATGATCTGCTTAATCCGAACAACAAAAAGAAACAAGGCTAGTGTAATTTCTTTCCAATTTTTTTCTTTGTTCTGAATGTGATGTCTTTAGTGTTTTAATGGCTGTCGAAAGAAATGTCTGAAATGAAAGTGTCATAATTTTTACTTTTTTTTTCCAGAATCTGAAATGTATGGCTGTTGAATGAAATGTCTTTGACGCTCATTAGTTCATAAAACCTTGAAAACAAGTGTGTCCTGTCTGGTTCTTTCTTTGTCAGTAACTCATGAACTAGATTCAAATCCATTTGAACCAAGTATAAAGCTTTCAACAACTATAAGGATTTCAACAACTATAATATTTTGATTTATTAAAAAAATTTACAATAATGTAAAGTTTTTATACGCGACCGTTTGCCAAACACAGTGTTACTATGAGTTAGGAATTTTGGAAACAGTGTCAGAAGTTTTGAGTGAAAAGCGCTAAAAATTGTGTCAATTGCACTTGTGACTTTGTTTTGAATAGCCTGTCTATTTGATACATACAAAGCACTAATGCGTTTTGTAATTGTTGAAGTTTGTAGAACTGCCCTTTTTGGGCGTTAATTGTTTCGTAGGATCGCAGTATGTGATATGTTTTATGGTTCGCTTTTTCTTGCGAATAAAGCAGAGATATTGAGGCTATCTTGCATATGCTCTGTGATCCTAATTGTATTACTACTCATAACAAGGTCTAATTCTCTAGCCAAAAAAAAAAAAAAAGCCTAAGTGGAATTTCATAATCTATAGGAGACATCCCACCAAGTAATCGTATAGTTGATGCAATTCACACACTTAATCATGTTTAGTTCAGTTTTTCCTTTAAAAAAAATAAATTGGTGTGAGGTCTCTCCTGCAATGGCATCTTGGCCTTTTCAACGCCCAAATTTTTAGAATTTGAGGGTTTTTTTGGTCAAAAATAAAGAACAAATACCAAATTATCACCTACTAAGACGTTTGGAGACTACTGGTGCCAATTACTTCCTGCTTTGATATATGCAACAATTTATTTGTAAATGGGTAGGCTTTTTGAGTTTTTGGTCTTCAGACCTTTGGTTATACATTGGTCGTTTTTGGCTCGTTTTAATAAATTCTTTTCCTCCTGTTAGAGGCCATGCTCATTAAAAAATATTATTTGTAAACCGGCAGTAGAATTCATCGCAGTAAGCACGCGCCATACTTAGTTAAAAAATTTTGCACGTTCCATACAGTCGGAGCATGGCATTAGAATGCCTGCTAACGACCCTTTCCCTTCCCTTCCCTATCTGCTGGACCCTGCAGCGAAAAATAAATTTTAATCCGACCAGATGGAATCATAAGATTAAAAAAATTAAAACAACAAATACAATCCATTATGAATGTTATAATCTATAATAAAAGTTCAAAAAAAGAAAAAAGAAAAAAGAGGGGCCTAGCAGAAAGGGTTGTAACGATTAACTATTCATATCTAAAATTAGGGTATAATTGCTTTGCATCAAAGGGGAGGGAAAGTAAGAAGTGATTTTTTTTTCTCTTTTAATTATGTGTTTACGTATAAAATCAATAATGAAAGTTTTGTAGGCTCCATATAATATTGAGAATGAGAAAAGGGATTATCAATCCTCTTATAACCTTAAGTAATTATTCCCTATCAAAAGTAATGAATGCTTTATCCACTTAAATGTTTAAATTTAAATGTTAATTTAATGATTATTAGTTATGTAAAAAGAATGTTTTAGTAATTAAATCAAAGAGCATTATCATTCTAAGTAAGTAAACACTAAAAACGGATTTAACGGGTGATTGAAGAAAAGGCACGAGACAAGTAGACTAGGAGCGGGGCAATCCATGGTAATATATCGTTTTATGAACTATTTTTTTTTTTTTTAAATAAAATGTCGCCACTTCCTAATTATTCTCATCAGATGCCACGGCCTTCTAATATTCTAGTGCTTCAATAGTTTCCAAACCCATATTGCTTTCTTTCTATCTGCTCAAAAATATCTCCCCATAGCAAACTCAATACCTATGCTCTACATCTATGGTAGCTACTAAAAAAGGAGGGTTTCTTTCGAGAGGCAATCCCCACTTCACCCCTTCATAAAGTTGCCTATTTTGTTGTGTCAAAGTTCAGACATTATCCTAACCCAAAATACCTAACACAAATGCCTGGAACCAGTTATAGTTGGTAACCCGCAATAGATACGACATTAATATTCTGAAATTGCAACTAATGTCCTCCAACTAATCCTGAATAACCTCTTGTAACTAAAAGGGCTTATAAATGCTTTGTCAATACTATATATGACATTCTCAAACCTTTCTCAATCTAAGATTGGTTCAATTTTTGAGGAATTTTAAGGTGAAGGAAGGCAAAATTCCTCACTCGTGACTTACAACGCAAGGAATTTTGCTAGATTCAGTTCTATCGGTTCAAATTAATACGTTGCAGGCATTGTTATAAGTCGTGAAATGTCGCATAATAGTCATGCATTATCGGTTCGTAACTTATAACCTATCGTACGTCAAATTAATGTGGGCCACTTGATATTAGTTTGACGATGAACCTTTAATCGTGCATTATCAGATTTTTGCCCTCCCCAAATTTTTGTGTACGAAAAAAAAAAAACCTTAATAGAGATTTTATTCCCCTTTTCTTTTGAACTTATAGAATACCTTAACAATAGCTTCAACTGCAAAATGTTCTTTTTCTTTGTCGGATATTCCATGAAATTTCCTAGGAGACTTTTTCTAGCTAGCTAGACAAGTCAAGTCCATAGACTAATGAAGAGATCCACCTACCTCTAAGAAGTAAGAACTACAATTAACTACATACGAACAAAATTTGAATGAAGAATTTGTAATCCAAACATTCACAAAGAATTGAATTCACAAAAGCAGAAGCAAAATTGGATCGTCTCATATTACCTCCAGCCATTGTCGTTGTTTTGCAATTTTTCGGCCTTGCACTGCGTTGTGTTTTTGAACTCTTTTCTGAGCACAAATAATCCTCTCTAGATGGTGTATTGTTGTTTTTTACGAATTGTATGCCCAGGGACGAAAGAAACTTATTTTTTCGTGTGTCTACCGTGACCATTACATGATTTTAACAAGATTGCTGAATGGTTATTCCGACAAATAACCGTTCGGCGGTTGATGTGAAATTGTAACGCACCACGTGGTCCAATTGCATTCTAACATACATGGGCCAATTACGTTTTAATATTCTCCCACTTGGCCCACACATACCATCAACCATTACAATAAGAAACAAAATACATGAATCATGACGATAGGTCGTCTAAATAACGAGTATTATCTTCCATGTATTACAACATATCTTGTCTCTTAAGATTTACACGTGTATCTTAATGAATAAACCCTATGTTTATTCTAGGTCCTAACTGTAGTGACATTTCTCATAAATAAATATGTGCACTTAACTGAAGATAAAATGAGAAAATATCATAAATATAGAGTTTCACAATAAAATACAACAAATTACATAAGGGAACCAAGTCCCATTCTGTCCACATGATCCCTAAATTTTATTGGTGGCATGCCTTTAGTCAAGGGATCGGCAATCATCAATTCAGTGCTTATATGCTCAATGACCATTGCTTTATCCTTAACACGCTCTCTTATGGCCAGATGCTTAATGTCGATGTGTTTGTTTCGACTACCGCTCTTATTATTTCTAGCTATAAAAACAACAGCTGAATTATCAAAGAAAATTCTCAATGGCCTAGAGATAGAATCCACAATCCTAAGCCCAGAAATGAAACTCTTGATCCATACACCATGTGAGGTAGCCTCAAAACAAGATACGAACTCTGTCTCCATAGTGGAAGTAGCAGTCAAGGTTTGCTTGGCACTCCTCCATGAAATGGCTCCACCAGCTAGCATGAAAATGTATCCGAAGTTGATGTTCGTGAATCAATGCAGCCAGCAAAGTCAAAGTCAGAGTAGCCAATGACCTCCAAGTTGTCAGTCCGTCTATACATAAGCATGCAGTTTTTGGTTCCTTATAGGGCCGGCAATTTCGGACACGACATGATGACACGATACGAAAACGACACGAGATAAACGGGTTTGAAACGCACGTATATTAATTGGGCCATAAATGGGTCGGCACGAATAACACGAAAATAAACGTGTTGAATTCGTGCTAACACGTTTAACACGCTTAATTAAACGTGCAGTAAACGTGTCAACACGACACGACCCGCCCGTTTATAGCACGTTTAATAAACTCTGATATTTAGTAAAAGAAATATATTTCAAGTATATTTATTAAAATAAAATATAAAAAAATATAGAATATAAAATTTGTAATCAAAACTAATAGGTTGTTGAAACTAATTAATTAAGTTTAAGATGTGTTTTATAACTTTTATAAACCATTATTTCTATTAATTATTATTAGAATATATACCTACGATATATAACCTTAATTTTTAATTTATTTTTAATTTAAGCCAATTAAAAAAACTATTTTTTTAAGTTGTTTAAGTTAAGTGATTATACTAAAAATACAATTATACGAAAAATATCCTAATTTTAGACCTATGTTTCTACTAAAATATCAATAAAATCAATCAAAAAATATATATCTATACATTAAATAATATAAGCTTAAAACAGAAAAAAAAAGTTTGAAACAAAAAAAAAAATCAAATTTGCGCCTGCACGTATTTGAACCTGCACATAAAGCACATATTATGGCTCTTGTTGCCATCACACTAAATGCTTATCCAATGTTAAATGAAAGCCTTTTTTTTATTTATTAAGGTTTTTTTACTCATTTAAAAATAAAAAAAAAAATTTCGGATTTGATAGGTGGAAGGAGGATTCGAACCTTGCACTGCAAGGTGCAGTGGATGTGCTTTATATCCCGCTCCACCACCGCACCAAACCAATGTTTGACAACCAATGATGCAACTTTTTTTATTTATTATGATTTAACTTCTTCTCCTAAAAAGTCCCACATCGAAAGCTCATACTGAGTCTTTCTCAACTCCATCCTATATATATGAGCATCTTTTGTTGTTTGCTCCATTGCAGTGGCCGGTTGCTATAAAGCCTTTTGGCTTTAAATTAGTTCTCCAGTTTGGAGAGAGAATCGAGTTTAAACGTTGTTATATTTTTAATTTAATATTTAAATTAGAACTTGTAGAGATTTATTTGGCATCTAAAAAAAATTAAAATTAAAATTTAAAAAAGCTCATATAATAAAAAATTGAAATAAAATAAAAAAAGATTATATAATAAAAAATTATAAAATTTATATCATAAAAATAAATAGTAATTTTTTTTTATTAAACGTGGTTAGTGTAATAATCGTGTTATAATTGTATCGTGTCATACGTGTTATAACGTATCGTGTTCGTGTTTATATTTTCAACACGTTTATTAATCGTGTCGTGCTCGTGTTTAATATAATCGTGTCGTGTTGTAATCGTGTTGACACGAACACGATACGTAACACGAATTGCCAGCCCTACTCTTACCCTAGATGAGGTTTATGAGGCTTTATTTTCTAAAGAAAAGATGAAGCAGTTAGTGACTGGATCCGAAACACAAGGAGAGGGTCTAGTTGTTAGAGGTAAAACCTAAGAGAGAAGTTCTAGGACTGAGAATAAAGGTAGGTCTAAATTCAAAAATTAGGGAAAGTTTTGTAACTATTGCAAGAAAAAAGGGCAATTAAAACTGAGTGTTATAAGTTGTAAAATAAAAACAAGAGGGCTGATAATCAGAAGGGGAAGAAACTAAATGTTGGTAAGGCTAGTGTTGTTAAAGAAGCTTATGATGGTGAGCTTTTGGTAATTTTTGATGGTGATTCCAAACCCTGTGAGGATTGGGTTCTTGACTCTACATGTACGTTTTATATGTGTCCCAATCGGGATTGATTTTCAACATATGAGATAGTTCCTTAGGGCTCTGTTTTGATGGGAAACAACTCCCCATGCAACGTTGCTGGTATTGGTACCATCAAATTAAGATGCATGATGGTGTAGTGAGAACACTAGGTGATGTAAGGCATGTCCCTGATCTTAAGAGGAATTTAATTTCCTTAGGTACTTTTGATGCTAAAGGGTACAAGTACACCGGTGAAGGTGGATTTTTAAAAGTTAGTAAAGGAGCTCTTGTGATGATAAAAGGTAAGAAAAAAAAAGCTACTAGTTTGTATGTTTTATGGGGTACTACAGTTGTTGATGATGCAAAAGCTTCTACATCCATCATGTCTAATGATGATCTCACTAAGTTATGGCATAGGTGATTGGGGAATATGAGTGAGCATGGGATGGCAAAATTAAGTAAGAGAGGGCTTTTTGGTGGACAGTGTATAGGTAAGATAGAGTTCTGTAAGCACTATGTGTTTGGAAACCAAAAGAGAGTTTGTTTTGGTAAAGGCAGCCACAGTACTGAGGGAATTCTCGAGTATGTTCATTTCGACCGTTGAAAACCATCTATTGTTCGTTCTCGTGGTGGAGCTAATTACATGCTTACACTTATAAATGACTTTTCTACAAAGGTATAGACATTCTTTTTGATGCAAAACAATGATGTTTTTGCTACGTTCAGAGATTAGAAGACCAAGGTAGAACAGTAGACCGATAAGCTACTTAAACGTCTCCACACTAATAATGGCTTAGAGTTTTGTTTAGATGAATTTAATACCTTCTATAAATCAGAAGGAATTATGAGGGACTTAACAGTTCAACATACTCCGTAGCAAAATGGTGTGGCAGAGCGCATGAATTAAACATTGATGGAGAAGGTACGTTGCATACACTCCAATGCTAGGCTACCTAAGTCATTTTGGGCTGAAGCCACTTCTACAGCTTGCTACTTGGTCGATCGCTCTCTTTCCATCACCATTAACAAGAAGACACCAAAAGAGATGTGGTTAGGAAAACCTGCTAATTATTCTAATTTGAGAATTTTTGGTTGTCCCGCTTATACTCATGTTAATAATGGAAAACTAAAGCCTAGATCAATGAAGTGCATGTTTCTTGATTATAAGCCTGGAGTTAAAGGCTATAAGTTGTGGTGCCTAAAAACTAAGAAAGTTATTATTAGTAGAGATTTTATGTTTGATGAGACTACTATGTTACGTGGGACATCTACTACGGGATCTAATGATGTTGATCAGGAGAGATCTAGTAGACATGTGGAGTTTTAGACTGAGACAGGTGCATCATCCGATTCGACTTCCCCGTCAAGTTCATAGAGTCATGGAGATGTTGCTTTCCCATCATCGCTACCGAGATCACTGTAGTACTTTATCGCCAAGGATAGGTTGAGGAGAGATGTTAGGCCTCCATAGAGGTATGATGAAGCTGACTTGGTGGCTTATACTTTATCAGTGGCAGAAGGTATTGAGTCGGGTGAGGAACCTTCTACCTATTCAGAGGTAGTTAATTCAATTGACTCTGGTAATAGATGATTACTATGCAAGAGGAGATGGAATCCCTATATAAGAATGGCACATGGGATTTAGCGAAGTTACCTAAAGGGAGAAAAGCTGTTCGCTACAAATGGGTATTTAAAAGAAAAGAAGGTCCACTGGGAGTTAAAGATGCTAGGTACAAGGCTAGACTAGTTGCAAAAGGATATAGTCAAGTTCTAGGTGTTGACTTTATAGATGTTTTTTCTCCTGTGGTTAAGCATAGCTCAATTCGAGCATTGCTTGGTATTGTGGCCACTCATGATCTTGAGCTTGAGCAGCTAGATGTGAAGATTGCATTTTTGCATGGAGAGCTCGAGGAAGACATTTACATGTAGCAAGCCAAGGGTTTTGTTGTTACAGGTAAATAAGACTATGTTTGCTCGTTGAAAAAGTCTCTTTATGGTTTAAAACAGTCTCCTAGGCAGTGGTATAAGAGATTTTACTTATTTATGACCGCTCATAAGTTTAAGAGAAGTAGCTATGACAGTTGTGTCTTCTTCAAGAGGGGTGATGGTCGGTCCTTTAATTGTTTACTCTTATATGTTAATGATATGCTGATTGCTGCTAAAGATAAAGGAGAGATTAAGAAGTTAAAGGCTCAACTCAATAGAGAGTTTGAGATGACAAACTCGGGGGCCGCCAAGAAGATTCTCGGCATAGAGATTTTGAGAAATAGAAAAACAGGTAAGCTATATCTAAGTCAGAAAGAATACATCGAAAAAGTTTTGCATAGGTTCAACATGTAGAAAGCAAAACCGACGAGCACTTTGTTAGTAGCGCATTTTAGACTTTCAGGTGCTTTAGCTCTATAGTCAGACGATGAGATTGAGTACATGTCATGTGTTCCATACTCTAATGCAGTCGGTTCCCTCATGTATGCTATGGTATGTTCTCGTCCAGATTTATCATATGCAGTTAGTAGATACATGGCTAATCCAGGTAAAGAGCACTGTAAAGCGACGCAATGGTTTTTTAGATACTTGTCAAGTACTACTGATGTTTGTTTTCACTTTGGGAGGACCAGAGATGGTGTTGTGGGATACGTTGATTCTGATTTTGCTGGAGACTTGGATAAGAGGAGATCACTTACTGGGTATGTGTTTACAGTTGGTGGTTGTGCCATCAGTTGGAAGGCTACCTTGCAGGCTACTGTTGCCTTGTCTACTACTGTGGCTGAATATATGGCTATTACAGAGGCTTTTAAAGAAGCTATTTGGTTGAGAGGCCTATTTGGAGAACTCAGTGAAGGCTTGCAGACTACTATGGTGATGTGTGACGGTTAGAGTGCTATTTTTCTCACTCAAGATCAAATGTTTCATGAGAGGACGAAGCACATTGATGTTCATTATCACTTTGTTTGTGATATTATTGCTTGTGGTGATATTGTTGTGAGCAAAATCAGTACACATGATAATCCTGTCGATATGATGACCAAGTCATTACATGTAGCTAAGTTTGAGCATTGCTTGAACTTGGTTAGTGTTCATGTTTGTGCTTGTTAGTTGCTCGTTGGGGCTCTGTGAAAGAGGTGGAGAATTTGATTAATCACATGTTGGAGTTTTTTATGGTAGATTTTGTGTCAAGGTGGAGATTGTTATTCTGGTGACCCAAAATCACACTTGGCAGAAAGACAGGGCCGCTACGCTTGAAAGGCAACGCCACGGCGCTACGACTTAGCCCAAATCTAGATTCTACGTTTTTACATGGTTTTAGATTATTTTAAACTAGGGTTTGAGTCTACACACACACACACACACACACACATACACTTGTTATTCTCCATTGTTTATAGCAGTTATAAAATAATACAGATGTCATAAAGATCACAGTATTGAGAGTAATACAGAGAACTCAATCTTGTGAGTTTGAGAGTGATTGAGTAAGTGAATTTCTATATTTAAGTGTTCTAAATACTGTTGTAATATCAGTTTTGTGATTAGTGGATTGTTTCTCTTCTGCCCATGATTTTTTCATTCTTCATTAGGGTGAATCCACTTAAAATCTTGTGTGCATTTTTCTCTCTATTTTTTGTTGCTTATTGCTCTAATTTCTAGCAATTCCTATACTCTTTCTATAGCTATGAGCTGTATATTTAGAGAATTAATACTACATTTTCTTTGGTGGATTTGCATAAATTCTTTGAGAGTAAAGAATAGTCATTTCCTTTTTTTTTTTCAAAAAAGAATAGTCATTTATGTTCATACCAACTTATTTACGAAATTTTGGATCCTAAGTAACCTAACAGTTGACCAGTCAATCTCTATAATTTAATCAATTATACCCCAACAAGTCAATTACTGCCTGCATTTATTTAATACAATTAAACCCCAGTCTTTCCACTATAACAAGGTTCTATCGTTAAAAAGAGAGAGAAAGAGAGAGAGAGAGGGAGAGAGAATGGAAAAGGTTTTGATGGTGGAATTTTTATGTACAGTAATTTTGGCCCCCCTGCTAAATCTAATATATTGGGATCAGAATTGAGCTTATATGTAGCTTATCAAAAAAGCAAAAAAAGAAAAAAAAAAAAGGTTAAACAGGAATACAAATGGGATTTTCTTCGGGCACAATAACATGGAAATGCCTCCTTGTATGCCCTCACGGGCAGAATCCCAGCATGTCCATTGGTCTGAACCATCTTTTGCATAACAGTCATTCCAAGCTGTGCTGTCTATAAATTCCATTGACATTTGGGGTTCATTCCTCAGGCACCCGTGCGCATTAAAAAGTTGGTCATCAATTATCATCATGGTCATCATAATGTTTCATTGCATGCATGATGTTGCTCGTCATGATATGATACATGCATATACAAGGGTGTGTGTATCATATAGAAAAATGTTTTTAAAAAATGACTATGTTTTATTTGTGTGAACTGAAAATGTCCCATCGGATTAAATTGTATGATATTAGCATGTTATACTCTCACCGTACCTAATTACATAAGCATTATACCTTCATTTTAGAGAATACTTTGGAAATGTTACATCTAATACAAAAAGAGTTAGAACCCAGTCCTTAAAGATTCTTACCATAAATACATGAGAGAAGTAATTTTTACCATCGAGGGAGCTTTAGTGTTTTAACTGTTAAATTCACTTTTTAACAGTCCGATTGGTAGCTAGAAGCAATGTTGTATAGCACATTGTAAATTTTTAATGTGGATAATTATAAATTAAACTATTGAGTTTCTAATCTGATAGTTAAAGCATCCTGCTCTACTGATGCAGCAAAATTGTTTTTTTTATCATAAGAATTTCTTAAAGATAAATGAAAAAAAAGTAAAAGAAGAGTTTCTAGGGCCTTCAGAACAAGCCAAATTTGTGCAGTCTTACCTAGACTGGTATTAGTGGCGTCACTGACCGACATAGTGGCAAAGGACAATCGCTTCATGACTCTTTTCTATTCATCAAGGAGGTTTGATTCTCAACATCTGTAATACTTGGTCACATAATAAAAATATTGAGGCTATGTGTTTGACATGCATAGACTTTTATAGGATATTTGACATGACAGTTAGAATCATTGGTTAGATGTAAGAGCTTTATACGGTATCAATTTTTTTACTTTTATTGTAGCGTGTGAGACGTTTATATTGATTTTAACTAAAAAGTTGATTAATATCAACTAATACCAAATAGGCTAATAGATTTTATTGATGAAGGTGGTGAATGAACATCCTTTTTTCTTTACTCGTGATCCCGGTAAATTTTGAAAATGGTACTGCTAAGTGGGGCATATGGATGTGGATTTTCATTCAGGGAGAAGGAAAAACAAAAAAAAAAAAAAAAAACACCGTTTTAGTGCTAGTCCAAACAATTAGATGGAATTTATGTGTGACGTTCCCTGGCATTTTGGCAGATATTGGAAATGAGTAGCTCTACATCATAAAGGACCCCGAACAACTTATTCTACGGCATGTTCAATCTGTTTCACCAATGTTGGTTATTTCGGGTTCTTGCCATTATTGCTTGAGCAAAACAAGTGAAAGCAACGTCGATAAAATCCACACCAAATTTAAGTTAGCTAAAATTTGTGGCGTTTGACCGTCAAAAGGCCAGCAAATATATATATATATATATATGTATGCATATAAATATATATGTTCAAGTCTTTGATGTTTGTGGTGCCTAAACTTGAAGCTTGGCAAGATTCAGTCCAAATGAACTCGAGATAAGACAGATAGCGATGCACAACTAAGAATTGGTACGAAAAGACTCATCCTTGGAGTCATGAGATAAAATTTTTATTTTTATTTATTTTTATTTTTTGGTATTTTGTGTAGTTGGCAATAGTTTGACCAAGTATAGGCACTATTTGACTGTGTCGTAATACAAAGATTCCGGTTCATGTTTGGTATCCAAGAAAATTGTGTGGTACGTGTGGTGGTGATCATCAAGGATAAAAGAAAAAAAAAGAACTTGGGGTTAATCTCAAAAATTATCTCTCATCTTTTTACCAAAATTTTCCCTTTAAACTGTCGTTTAAAGTTAGTTCTAATTAGTCAGCTTATTATAAAGAAAATCATTAAGAAAAACAAATAAAGTCGTGCGTGATGGAAAATTGGATTATTGAAGGATAAAAATAAATTATCGCGGCCATCTTATATAGAGAAAACCCTAACGTCCACACTAAATTGAATGTACCAAGAACAAAATATGAACACACATCAAAATGTTGGTTAATCAATTAATGTTGTCTTAAAAGTCACTGAAATGTCTATTAATTTTACCTTCACTTAAATAATGCAGGATGACACCACGTCTATTTAGTCTAGATTTTAGCGCAAATATAATAGAGGGATTAATTTGTCACACCAAGATACATCAAGATCAGTTTTGGATGTTTTAAATATCAAAACTAAAATGAATAATATTAGTGTAAAACTTTGCACACTACCCTTGGGATGAATAGAAAGTTTGATAGATCTTTCTTCTGTTTTGTTAACTTCATATATAGCCTAATCCTTATGTCCTTATATCTTCCCTTGTTGGTCTTAAATATGCTAGAACTAATTTTGTTGCATGAAGGAATGTATGAGTAACATCTTTCATTTAATTTAGAGCGTTTGTGTTTGAATGATTGGTTTGAACTCAAACAACATAAAACTCTCATATATTACAGCATAAAACAAAAATAAGCTACAGTGTTTTAAACTAATTGGTTCAAACCAATACTCTCAAATACCTTACCGGTAACGATTCAAGTTTTGTGAAAAAAAGACTTAAAAAATTGGTTTAAACTGCAAATTGTAGTTTAAACCGTAACAACTACAATATAATGGAGGGGTTTAATTAAGTATTAAGGATAAAAAGTATATTGGCTCTAGCCCTTTAGACAAAGTGACAAAATACAAGTAAGCGTTGGTCATAGTGGCCCCCCTAGAGCCAACCAAAAAAGGAGGAAACTTTCAAAGAGCACTAGACAAAAATCTTGTGTCAGAATTTGGAAGGAGGGTCAATGTTCCAAGCATTTATAGCCCCCAGTAAATCTAGTTCTCTAAGTTATTCAATCATCTTTGGCTTAGGATCACTTTTTTGCTCTGCATTTTTGGGGGGCAACCACTTCTTGAATCCTGTATTTTGCACCTCCATTCCAGTATCTTTCAATAATATCGAACCAACAAATTTGTGTTCCATAACAAAACCAACCCCAGTCCAGCCTCACAATGTCTCTCACATTATGCTGTTTTATGTAATCTTTGCGTGCGTGCGTGCGTGCGTGTGTGTGTGTGTAAGCCCGAGGAAAAAAGATTTATTGTGATGCTGGTTTTGTTGATATTGATCTCAATAAATGACTAAAGTGACATTTGTTTTTATGCACAATCCCTGTAATTAAGTTTCAGAAAAACAAGAAGGTTAATGAAATAGGACTTTTGTTATTTTAGTTTTTATTTTTTTAGGGTAGTTTTCATTTGGAAGACCATGATAAATTCGTATCATGCAACGTAGAGTAGAGAAGGGTAAACAAAGGTAGTAAAATTTTTGTCATTTTGCCTTTTTGAGAATTTGAGCAGAAAACTGAAATGGATGTATAGTAGGCTTAGTTTTCTTATAGCACAAAAAGGTTTTGATTATTTGTTTTACATCACTGTCATAAAAGAAGATAATCAAAATATATGCCCCTGCATAACGTTTGAAATTTCATTTTTAACCCTATTTTTCTTAAATCATACCCAAAACATTAAAATAAAGAAATATTTATCTTTTCATACTCTCTGTATTAGGTTAATCATGAACTATACATTCTACTTTTATCTCATTGAATGTAATCTTCACATTAGATTTAATATACAAATTTATACCTTACTTCAGTCGATAGTTAATTTTGACCTTTAAAATGATCATAGTATCTTTAAGCAAAAGAGAAAAAAATAAAACTTTTAAACTATAAGAAGAAAACAAAACACACAAAACATCCATTTTTGAAGGTGTTTTATATAGTTTTGAAGTCCAAAACCTTAGTATAAATTTTTTGAAGTTTTTAAAGTTATCTTATTTTTTAATTTGAGGATATTTTAGGCAATTTATTATGTCAAAATTAAAGATTAATAGAAAAAATGTATAAATTTATATATTACTATAATTTAAAGTTATACATTTGATATGATTAAAAATTAAAGATATAGAGCCTCAATAAACCCAAAATACAAGGTATAAAAAATAAATAACCCTAAAAGAAATTATAAGTACACCCATACTTATTGACTGAAATATGTCCCTATTCAATGGAAAATTGTCTCTTTTTTTCATAATGGTTCCCAAAAAAAAAAATCTATATTCATTAACCTAATCCAAAAAAATTACGAGTACACCCACACTCATTGATTGAAATATGTCCCCATTCAATGGAAAATTATCTCTCTCTTTCTTTCATAGTGGTTCCAAAGAAATTCTAGCTCCATTAACTAATCTAAAATATTGTTGCATTGAGTTGACTAACAACAAATTACAAATAAAATAGAACCCTAAAGAGAATCATGTAGTAGGGTAAAAAGAAGGAAAATTGCATCAAATAGTATAGTTTCAATTCTTAATGCAAGTAAATAGCACACTTTGAAGAATATTTAAGTATAAAGTATTTTTAGAATCACATACTCTATTTAAATACTTAAATTTTTTATTTTAACTCCTGCTCCATTTTCTTTTTCTTTTCATTTTTATTTTTTATTCTCTCTTTGTTGTTTCTATTTTTTTTTATGTAATTTAATACAAAAATAAATTTCGTTTTAACTTGAGTAAGCTATTTACTAAACACTGTTATATTTTGCTCTGTTTATTTTTATTTTTAATTAACAATGGCCTAATTCTCTTATCCTCTTTAAAAGGAAACTATCTTATCTACATGTTACAATTTAAAACTTTCCGACAATATTTTCAAGTGAAAAACAATTTAGTGAAAAAAATGATAATGTAACACACTTCTCTATCGGTAAGATTTTTTAAGCCAAAAAAAAGACTCTCAAAGAATTTTTCTTGTAAGAATGAGTTGGGTACTTTGGGGATCTTTTCGGTGCGGTTGTATATTTTAAAACTATTAGATCTTATCAAAATCATATTCTTTTTGCAAATATAATAATAGAAAAATAGATACTTACTGATAGGGGCTTCTTTTTTTCCTATAAAAAAATTGCCTACAAATTGGATCGAAATAATTATTCACGTCGGGGTCAAGATACAAAGTCTAACCTGGTTGTGTGGACAAGAGAATAGGAACTTGGAGGCATCATAGACAGCTAAACAGGTGTGGTGTCCCTGATGTGTTTTGATGGGGAAGGTGCGTGGAGGCCAAAACCCTCGAGCCACACGAGAGTGTTTGTGGGAGAAAATGGGGCCCAGCCCATGATATCTGGGAGCAAAGGCCCTGGTCTTGTCGGCAGAGAGCTCATCGGCCGTGATGGAAACAGCCCAGTAACTTCTCTCCAAATTCGAAAAAATAAAAAAAATTAAAATTTATATAAAAACAAAAGAAAGAGAGACAGATAGAGAGAGAAAACAGAAAAGTGGCTGTTAAGATTAAGGCCACGTCGACGCGCCAAACACCATACGTTGGCTGTTAGTGAACAAGAATAATATCAGTGAGAAAAATGAGACCCACAGCCACCAAGGGAGCCTGCGGAAAAATCAGAGAGATTAGGAGTGGATTCATTGTGTTGTGGAATCTCGATACACATGGTATCAGATCAAACTATATATGACATATATACGCATAAAACTATGGCATATGAATTGTGCTGTGGGATCTCGATACTCATGTTTTGATCAGTTGTTTCTCTAGTGAAGTAGTAGCAAAACAACAGTTGCGGATTTCCCAAGAATATATATATATATATATATAATGTATATGTGTATGTATACACACATACATTGGTTTCCACAATAGGGTTTCAAAAAATATATATAGAATGTCTTTGTTTTCCAGTCGCGAGATCAGTATCAAAAACTATTTGTCCTCTATATTTTTCCCCCCTTTTTGTTTTTCATTTTGATATGATTTTAACTAAAATTTACCAACTAGAAACATACATTACTCTTATTTTTAGAAAAAAAGGCGTATTTTCTACGTAAGATCCTACCAGCCTTAAAAAAGAACAGTTGCAGAAATTTTTGACAAACCTCGTAATAGAAGAATATTGATAATTAAAAAAATGTCTTAAAATTTTAAATGTTGTATTGGGAGCTAATTTACAATGTTTCATTGGTCACGTCTTCTTATATATGATCTAATTTCGTAAGTGAAATAAAGTATGATCACTATCACATGATCAAAGGAGCTTCATGAGACTTGTATTCTCATGTTTAACTAGTGAAAACTTGGTCTCATTTTAGTAGCCTAGTTGCTTTTAGAGTTCCAATGGACTCCAAAAATTAACTGAGATTATGTGTTTACATTATAATCTCAAGCTATTAATATAACATTTTTCAGAATTTAGCATATGGAGGAAAAATATTTTATAATGCGTGTGAAATTGAAAGAGATTATTATTAGATTATAAAAAAAAGGCCTGTAGTACAATATATATGTGCAAAAAAAATATGATAATATGGTCAATTGTGGAAGAACACTACCCTAATTAATTTGTGTTGAAGAATTTGTGAAAGGTTTCAGTGATAAATAACGTAGTCTATGCATGCGGACATTAACATTCACCAAGTGTACTCCTTTTATGTGGTGAGTTGAGACTGAATGATAGGATGTTTGGAAAGTGAGTTGGAACTAAGGTTCCGTTTAGAGAATTAGTTAGAACATACGTTTTAAGTTTAAGACTATAATATAAGAGAATTTTATACTGTACCAACTTTTTGCTTTTTAATGTAGCTGCTTAGAACTTTATATTGTTCACAGCTGTAACTAAAGTACTATACCGATGTGAGAGATTTATACTGTATCACGTGAAATCTTTATACTATTTAAATTAGAATTAGCAAGTTGGAACTAAGTGTTTCAAACACCACATTCGAGTGATCATATGGTGAATACAAGCTTTTTATGACTTTAATTTAGACAGTATAGGGTTTAAATTAAGGGCATATATCCTATAAATGAGAAAAGGAAAGAAAAAAGTTTTTTTCATCTATTTATTTATGTGTTTACTTGCACTAAAATAGATTATTTACTTTTCTACTACTTAATAGATAGAATAAATAAATTCTAGGAAAAAAATGATTAATTGTCGTATACCAATATTCTCTTTCACCTTTTAGAAAAAATGAAGAGAAAGAACAATTAGTATCAAAGTTTTTAGCATATTCCAATTAGGTTGGCACTCACTAGAGAATCAATTCTCTACTAAACCCTCTATTCAATTTTCATCAACTCCGAACGGAAGCACAAGACAAAAAACCCTACAAAATTAAATACTAAAGAATCCAACCCCATATGCCTAGAAACAATATCCCTTGAAAATATAGCAAGAAGTTCTAAACACAATCCCGTAAGCCAGCCGCAGTGCCAAGTTAATCACCACCTGCACCATCAATATTAATCTTGATCCGATTAGTAAACTAATTAACAGAAATGATTTTCGGAGGAGCAGGAGCTTTACCCTAATTGACCCAAAACCTAAGACTCATCAAGTTAAATTAAAAATTATAAATATGACTAACATCTGAAAATTTCTCATCCTCAATAGCAACCCTAATAAAAGTTTTAGCAAAGGCTTTGTAGATAACTTTTTCTTTAAACATGCATTTATTTCAGGCGAATTAATTAATCCAGAAAATGTTCCTTTAAGCCAATTTCACGAGAGATGAAATTTGTGAATTGAATTTTTTTTTTACTCGTATTAGTCATAAACAAATTCTCAAAATTAGAAAATAAATCCAAATGACAACCAAAAGCATTTTAAGATAAAATTCCATATAAATTAGGACAAATTCAAAACGAAGAAACAAATGATTAAAAGATTCAAAATTGTCCTTGCAAAGACGACAACAACAACTACAAACGCTAAATTCATGGTGTTGGAAACCTCACCCTCAGAAAAATGGACCAAAACAAGTTTTTAAGAGCTAATTGGAGCCACCATTGTACTTGTAATGTCTCGAACAAAGTCAGGGAAGGCAAGAGAAGAGTATTCGAAATATATCGACTTAGAAAATCTTCTACAAGACCAAAACAGAAGAGAGGCAAGGGGGTACATACTTCAATTGTAACTTAAGAATATGACCAGAGGCCCTTTTAAAATAACAAAACTTTTAGATGAACAAAAGATCATGAAGTTCAGGAAATAAATTTCTCTTGAAAAACCAAAATTACTGTAAGCGTAGAAACTAATATTCCGGCCTAGAGTATTAAAAAATTTTACACCTTTTTCAGTAAACCCATTAATATCTTTTCATTACATTTCAAGATTGTTTGGTAAAAATACCTAAGGCATGGGTAACCTCTAATCAACATTCCTAGATAAAAAAAAAAAAGAAAAGAAAAAAGGAGAGAAATTAATTGAAGTGCCCATATCCTAAAGGGTTAAAAAATATATATATATAAAATTAAAAAAAGCTTATGTTACTTCTTAAACACTGTCAAAATTATGCCCTCACTTTTTTCTATAGTCCATTAATTTTATTAGGGGAAAATTCTAAGAGAAGCCTAGAAGGATACACAAATAGCCCGTTTAGGAACATAGTTCAAATTATTAATATTGTAGCAATTTAAATTCTATCAGAGAAACTACTATGACAAAATCAGTTCGAAGTAGCTTTTTTTATTTTAAACTAGATTCTCAAACAAGATAAAAACTAATTCGGTTGGTGTGTGGGTTCAAAATTGTGTGGTTTAAAACTGAAGGTTTTGAATTGTATGGTTTAAACGGTGCTTTTAAACTGATGTTTAAAATATAAAAGTTTAACATGAAAATAAAGTATCACATTAAGTTTAAAATAAGAACCGGTGTTTAAAAAATTATTGTTTTTGATAAAAAAATGAGAATAAGAAAGGTTTTTAACAAAAATGGTTCAAGTTATATGAACTTAAGTTTAGATTTTGGGTGTTTTGACTGATTTGATACAGCTTCAATAGTTTAAACTGGTCTCAATTATTATTCCATCAAATGTCAGTTTGATTCACGTTCATAGTTTGAACTGACTTAGGGTTCGTTGAGGTCTTGAACTTTATAGTTTGAATTTAAGGTTCTAAACTATGTGGTTTAAATGGTAGTTTGAAACGTAAAGGTTTAGAACAAAAATAAACCATTACATCAAGTTTTAAACAACAACTGGTATCTAGAAAACTATGGTTTATGAAAAGAAAACGAGAATAAGAATGGTTTTTACTATAGAAAATAGTTTGGACCATGTGAACTTGAAGGAAGATAAAGTTTTGTTTTCGGAGGTTTTGACCGGTTTAAAACCACCTATATGTTTGAACTAGTATTAGTTATTATTTTATTAAACGTTAATTTAAACTATCTTTATAATTTAAAATAGCTTAAATGGTTTTGAATCTACGTGTGAAATGACATATTAAACCGTGGCTAGAAAGGGTCGAGCTGGGGGGAGGGGGTGGGAAATTCTCTACTTTTCTTGAATTTATTAGATTCAAACTGACATGGCTTTAAATGGGCTATTGATAGTGTTACAGCGTTGGCCCAAGCTACTGTAGATGGGCTATCAATTAGAAAGACGGAATCTTAATTGTACCACCTCTCTAAGAATCCCAATCCCAACAAGCTAGCTAGTCTAGTACTACTACGTTAATCCAACGTCTGGCATGGCGTTTAAATCTGTGTTTCTATGCCATCAAGCCCCACTTGAATTCTGATGATTAGTTACGTACAAAACTAGCTCATGCATGGATTGCAAACGAGGGTTCCGACTGATCCTACCACATATATTACTTGATAAAGAAAAATTTAAAGCCTTGCAGGAAAATGAATTAATTCTTCAATACATATATATTTGTGTATATATATATATATACAAATATATATGTATTGAAGTGCACACAAAACGTACAATATGTGTGTTCGCGCGTGTAAAAATTAAATAGGTTAGATTTATTGTCTTATTTTTCAAAGAAAATTTAGAGGGAAAATAAGGTGGTTGTTATATGTAGACACACTAGCAAATATGAATGTGGGAGTGGAAGCATAAATATGGGTATACCTCAACAAAACACACACACACACACATATATATATATATCACTTATATGACGATATCAGTTCACTTTAAGGATCTGCTTGTTTTTCTTCTTAAAAGCATCTTCAATTATATATACTTTTAGAATATTAAAGTGATCAGGAGATCTTTACGGCAATATATTTATGCATCACCTTTGCAAGTTCGTCTATATATCAAGGACATTCTTTTGGCCTCTGTTGGGCAAAACATGTTTAGAGAATATCATTCTTGAATATTAGAAAAAGTGAATATAAATATTTTTTTTAATATTCTCTTTAATTTGAAAAACCTACTAATATTTATTCGCTATCCTTAATATTAGATATGTACTATCATGAGCCTTATTTCAAAGCTTTTTAATCTTGTTGTAGTTTCTGCCGTCACAAAGTTTGCTAACTTTGTCTCCTTCATCTTGAAAGACAATTTAAAATAATAAAGAAGGAAAGAAGGAGGAATTTAAGACATATAGTCTCTTAAAGAAAAAACTAGACTTTTGGTTATAACAAAACTTTTAGTCACAATTAAATGTTGTGACTAATGTATATTTAGTCATTACTTTTAATTTAATTTTTATTGTCGCTAAAAACTTTTAGCAATAAAGTTCTTAGTCACGGAATATTTCATAACTAAAAATTTTGTGACTAAAAGTTTAAGTCACAACAAAAATTAAATTAAAAGTTGTGACTAAATGCAAATTAGTTATAACATAGTGTTGTGACTAAAAATTTTACTAAAAATTGTTGTGATTAAAAGTCCATTTTTTGTAGTCATGTCTATATATGCAACTTTCTTTTTTTTTTAAAAAAAAAAAAGAAAATTGGTACATATGCAACTAATTTGAAAGAAAAAAGAAACAAAGTCTGTTGCATATATCAAATATTCTTTCCGTAACTTAACTAACAATATAATTATTCAAACAATCTTCCTCAAAAAGCATGGGGGATTTTGTCACCCACTATCAGATCATTGAGTATCCTCTTTGGTTTCAGTAAATTAGACTCAATCACTCACCCAATATGACAATGCGTTTCGTCATGAATGATATCACCCCTTCAAAGCCTAAACAAAAAGGAAATCAAATTTGATTGACTTGAATATCTTTTAAGCCATTAATATTAACGCTTTAAAAGAAAATTTGGTAAATAATTTAATACATTATATATTACAGAAACCGCGTAAGGTAGAAGAAAGAAATTATGCTAATGAAGCAAAAGGGCAGCCTGGTTTTAAGAAATATGTTAAACTAAACATTCCCACCAAGAATTGCATGCACTGGTCAGCCCCCACAATGGTATCCCATTGTCCCTAATTCTACCAACATTAGGAATATTATTATTGTGGGGGAAGATTCTTAAATAGTTCAATCTTTGAGGCCATAAAGTAATATACATAAAATAATAGGCCAGTGATTAATGTATTAATTGTGCAAGATTCGACCAACGTATGGATATGTAAATTACAATACATGCCTGCCTACAAAAGGAAAAAGAAGATATCAACTTGAATTTGGCCTAAGTCATGTCAAATATTAGGGAATTTAAATATAAAGGAAACAGCCTAATTTGGAATTTAATTACTTCCTCAGCTTTCAAATATAATTAATGAAGACGTGCTTTACCTTTATGTGTAGTAATTTTAAATGTTAATATCACTCGCAATTATAATAGAAATTCATTAGAAGTACTTTAATTCAGTTCAATCACGCATGCACACACAATAAATGTATACAGCTCGTTTGGGAACTTACAATTTGAGCTTAAATATTGTACAAATTCAAATTACGTGAGAGAAAATTCCACAATAAAACCAGTTCACACTAACTTTTTAAGTCAAACTAGATTTTCGAACAAGCTTTTATTTATATAAATAGAGAGAGAGAGAGAGAAATGTAATTAGTGACGGTGTGTGATTAATGCATAGGTTAAGAGCCAGTTGTGAATTGTGATATATTTAACGTACTTTGCACCCTTATAATGTTAATAAGTTATAAGTTGGTAGTGGGGCATAAATCTTAAAGGGTCTTATATATACACTAATCAAACACATGCATAAGAAAAAGCTACCCCATTGGGTTAAGTTGGCCTAAAAACAACAATATCATGTGCATTGGTTTGACCATGTGACCACAACTAATTAAGCAGCGTTAGGCTTGTTAGGACCACCCTAAACGCCCAAACAGCTAGGTTAGTGCAGCGTACGTAATTAATAAGAGAGATGGGTTTTGCCCATAAGCTTTATCTAAAGAGATAGTACGTACACTGATGACTGACCACGATAGGGACCTGTTTGGGATTTCAAAGCACAAAATTGGTTTGTTGTATTCTTATACTAGAGAGATAATACATTGGGTCCACCAATTAAAGTCCCTGAAGATTGAAAAGGGCATGTTTTTATTCAAGCAGTCCTTTTGAGTACTGTTTACATATACATATATACATAGCTATCATATACAGTTGCGGAGCTAGAAAATTTTTTTAAGGAAGCATAATAGAACAACAATTTTATGCTAAAATTAACATAATTGTATTTTTTTAATTTATCTATATTTTTGTCATCGTTTTATCTATTTGGTTCATTTTGAATGAAATAAGCTTTTGATATAATTCAATTCACATTTTAACACTTGGAGCTTCCAAAACATGAGTTTTCATAGTACTCTAATGGTTTCTGATTTATTTGGGATTTTAAGTTTGAAATATGAGTATATATCAAAATAAAACTGCTTGAGATGTAATTGAAATATTTTTAAAAATCCTATATCCATGATACAATTTATAAGATTTCAAGGGGGCGAGTAGTAAAAAAATAGTAAGAATACTTTTAGAGGAGGTAAAATTAGAAGGAGCTATCAGACTTAGGGGCCGCCGCCTTCTCGGTCCAATGCAGCTCCGCCCTTTATTATATGCATATATCTAATGTGTATTTAATTTATTTATGTGTATATAGGTTGAGAATATATACGTGGCTAGGAAAGAGTCATGGGACAATATTGGTGTTAATTATCAGAGAGGGGGGTGGGGGGGTGAGGGGGGTGGTGAGATTATAAAAGAAAAACCCAGAGTGGCAGTTGGGAGACGTTGACAGGGCAAGGGCACAGCTAGGATTGGGGATGTTTCCTTCCATTGGGGATGTGACCTGTCTCTAAGTCACCACCATGACCTCAAAAGTTTTTAGGATGAATGATGTTGGAAAGTCTGGAAACAGCTTTCAGTTGACATGCATAATATTCATCATGTGTGTTGTAGGGGCAAATATATATAAGCTCATAAGTTTGAAATCCAACCTAATGATGTTGGTAATTCTTTTTTAATCTTTCCGTGATTGAGTGATCCATGTGTTTAAGAAGTAAGCAGGAACTGAAAGATAGAACTGAAAAAATTATAACATATGAGAGCTTTACACTGTAACATCTAAGAACTTTACACTGTTTAAATTAGAATGGTCCTTCATGGTGATAAAAAAGAAAATAAGTGCAAGTGAAGTTTAAAATAAGGAACAAGAAGTGGGGTTTTGAATGCATGGACCTTGATATATATTCAAGGCCAAAAGCTACTAACAGATTATGTACACGGTAACTTGACATAAATTGTTAGATAAATTTCAAAACTTCAAAACTTAATGGGTTATTTATCTTTTTATATCATACGTTTTAGGTTTATTTAAACGTTATATCTTTAGTTTTTTATCTCATTAAATATATATCTTAAGATTAGATTTAACACATAAGTTTATACCTTTTTCAGTCAACTTTCAATTTTAATCTCAAAAAAATTACCAAAAATACCCTCAAATAGAAAAAAAAAGAATTTTAAAAATAAAAAAAAAATGAACAAAGGGTTTTGACCCCAAAAATGTTTAGAATAGATTTTTTGTGTGCTTTTGTTTTTGTTTTTTGCTTCTTTTTTAAAAGCTTTAGTTATTTTCTCTCTTACATAAGCATAATTTGACCATTTTAAATGTTAAAATCAATCATTAGTTGAGATAAGGTATATGTTTGTATATTAGATTGATGAGATACAAAGGCATAGTTTTTTAAAACCTAAAACAGAATGTATAAAAAGGAAACTAACCCTTTAAAATGTAAAAAATAGCATTTGCACCTCTTTAACTTTAAAACTATAACAAATTTGGTCCTTAATTTACTAGCGAAATTGCCGCGCCTACACATCACACAAATGCCAAAATTTAAAAAGGAATTAAAAAAAAAAAAACACATGTCACACATGTTAGTAAAAAAAAAAAATTGAAAAAAAGAACATAATTTTTAGAGAATAGAAGGATGACCATACAACTCCTCCCCCTCCTAGCAATGGCACTTTCGACAGCTGCATAGAGCAAGCCCCTTCTCCCCTTGCACCCCAACGACCGCTCAATACCCTTCTGTTTGTCCTAAATCTCAGTCGCAAGCCCCCTCACCCTAGATCAATATCGCACCCTTCCCTCACATTTGAGCTCTTTGTTGCCCCGTCTCCCACCTCTAGATTCCCTTACGCTATCAAGCTAAGAAAGCAGGGTGCATGACCATGAAATGGTAATAGAAAAATGTAGTGGGGTGTTTACTTACATGTAATTGGAGTGGACAGGATTTGAAGCAAGTAAAAGATTTGAGGTGAGAAATCATAGTCAGAATAAGTTTTTTACTTGAGTTATAGGGATTCAAATTGAAGTTATTATAATTCTATTCGTGCATTCACTTGAACCTAATGATCAAAATGAACTATTGTAAAATTACTTGTATTCCTTTTAAGAAAATTTTGTAATTTCATTTTTGAAATATAAATAGTATAGTCATTATATTAATGTTATTATATAATCAAAATAATTATTATAACGTTATGATAAAAAGTGTAGGTTTTGTAATTATTTCTTTAAGAAAAAAAATAGATTGTTAACATTTGAATTGAATGAATTAATTAAATATAAAATTAAAAATTGAAGGCTTAAAATTGACATATAATTTTATTATAATTAAGAAATCATGTATTTATTATTATGAATTTAATAATAATTAGGCTAATTATATGATAGTATTAAGTAAGTAACATAATAAATACAGGTTGTAATTATATTTTATATTTTTTCTTCTTAATTCAACATTTATTAGTAAACTAGAAGTACAAGAGTAATTTAATACCACTATCAGGATTATGAAGTCCAATTCGAAGTGGTAGGATAAGGGATTTCTAACCCTATTCCTCAATCTTAAAATTGTGTAAAGTCCAACAATCTCACTGCCATTTTATGAGCAGAAAAAATATAAGTAAACATGAGATTAACTCTTATTTCCCGCCCCATTCCTAGGCTTCATAAGTAAACATATCATAAAATATGCGCTCAATATAAAGGAGGAATTTATTCTTTCATATAATTCCAAATAACGACGTGCAAGAAAGCGTAATGGTTAGAAGGCTTTAAGGAGATTCTGATGCATAAGCATATATACTTGAACTTTGAGAGCTGGCCTACCTGGCTTGGACCTCGAAGAGGTGTCTAAGCTTGTCCGTTGGGTGCACCTATAGATTCGTAAGGGACTCTTCAAAGTAAGAGCCCAAACAAGTATAGTTTAGGGTGGATTGTTGAGTTTGATCCTATGCAATGTTTAAAGGATTTAATTGGGTCTTTCTCATCAGGTGCAACTCTTAAGAGAAATGATTGCATCACTACTACTTCATTTCCGAGAAGTTGTGTTTTTCTCAACATTATATTTGGTCCAATTTGTGTTTTGGAGCTCCTACAAGCACTTTACACAAAAAAAAAAAAAAAAAAAAAAAAGATGCTTGTGTTTGGTGAAATGCACAAAAGCATGGTAGTTGTTTTAAACAATTTTAAGTTATTCTGATAGTGATGTAAGAACGGGCCGGGCCGGGCCGGCCCGTTCTCTTTAGGCCCACACGGGCCGCGGGCTGGCCCGGCCAGGCCCACGAATTTTGTGGGTCAGGTTGGCCCATATTAAAATTATCTTGGCCCGGCCCGGCCCACGGGTCAATTTTACACGGGCCGTGCCGTGGGCCGGCCCATCTTGGCCCATCATGGGTTTAAATGGGCCAACTTATCTAAACGTATAATTTTTAATTTTTATTTTTAAATTTTTAAACAAGTTAACAAATATAAAAGTTTGAATAGTCAAGATAAATATAAAAAGAGATATTTTATTTACGATTGCCTCATTAAAAACCTTTCCAAGGAAAACCCAGTGGGACAAAACCTTGGTAAGGAAAAAAGAGTACAATCGGGATAATTATACATAAGATGTTTACAAAATTACTAAAAACAAAAAAAAAAATAAAACAAAACAAAAAAAGCATAAAAAATATTGTTCATAATTAATTACAACATATTACTCCCAGTGGGAGTGTCAGAAATGTCCAGATTTTCAAAGTCATCAACCCAATCATCTTGAACTTCTTAGCTTCTTCTGCGAGCATCCTCCCAATCTTTGACGCACATTACTGCTTCTAAAATATCATCATTTATACGTGCACGCCGTTCATCAAGTACTCTACCACTGCAACTAAATACTTGTTCACTTGCAACTGTGGACACTGGTATGGTTAGTATATCACGAGCCATTTTAGAAAGCACAAGAAAAGTTCTTGACTGTGATCTCCAAAATGACAAAATATCAAACTTATTGAAATCATGACCACCACCTTGCTCATTGAAAATGAATGCCACAAAAATTGTTTCCAGATAGTTTTCCAATTCACTGCGTGTTGAAAATGTGGATGATGCACCGAAACCAAATCCGGTGTAGCTAATCATACTTGCCCATGAAGAACCATGTGGTACAGATGTAGTATTTGCTAAAGGTGCAGGGGATACAGTTTGGCCTCCTCCATATTTTTCATTATATGCAGTAAATATGTTGTTAACTTTTGCTTGCACATTTTGAATGGTTATAATGTCAGAATGCACCCTTAATTTTTCCCCTATACCCTTAAGCAAATATTCAACACCAGCTAATTTAACTCTTGGATCCAATACAGCGGCTATGCAATACAAAGGTGGAACACGTTCTCAATATTTTTTGAATTTTTGTTCCATGAACTCAACAGATTCCCTAAACATGTCAAAATCTCTATGCATATCGAAGGTTGCAGCAATGTTGTACAATTTATGTAATGCATGAGGAGAGGTGGGAT
>CAMOHE010044520.1:0-13165 GCA_946598075.1 Artocarpus hirsutus
TGATGAAGCCACTTGGGAATTGGAATCGAGTATGCGGGAGTTGTATCCGCATTTATTTTGTTTTTGAGACGATTTGTAAATTTTGAGGACGAAATTTCTTTTAGGGGTGGAGAGTTGTAACACCCCGAAGTTAATTAAGTGTAATTAGAACATTAAATGGTGAATTAGTGTGCCATGATAAGTGTTTTAAACTTAATTTGATTACTTTTGTGGAAACCTTGTGTTAATTACTTTTTGATGATTTTTAATTTTTCTAAATTGTTTTTGATTGTTAATTTAAGTTTTAATAAAACAATTTGATTTGAAAATAGTGTGTAGTTGCTCACAGTTTTGTGCCACTACTTTTCTCTCTCTTCTTCTATTTATTTCACTTTCTCTCTCTCTCTCTTCATTTCTCACGCTCACCTCTCTCTCTTCTCTCTCTCTCGTTTCTCTCGGTTTGCTCTCTCTCTCCCGTTCTCTCTCTAAAATTTTTGAAACAAATTTTGTTTTCAAGCTTTGGGCTAGGAGATCGAAGGCTCGGGACCAAGATTCAACGACAAAAACAACGTTTTCAAGCTTTGATTCGAGGTTAGATTTTAAAACTCAAAGTTTTTCTATTTTTCAAGATTTTCTTGCATTTTGAAATTTTAGAGTTTCTAAGCCTAGAAAAGCTTCAATCTAAGTTAGATGGACTTAGATTAGCTAGAATGTAAACTTCATTTCATCAAAAACGGATTAGAATCAAGATTTTTCATTTTTCCTTTATTTTCTCCATTTTTGGATTTTTGAGAAAATGTTGTTTAAAACTTGTTTTAAATCATTAAAAAGTGTTCTATTATGATTTTCTATTGTTTGTGATGATTATCCATGCCTGGGAATTGAGAAAACAGGTTAGATTTGAAGATTTAAATTCAGGAATGCCGAGACCCGTGCGTGAAAATTTCTGGAATTTTTCCAGATCGGTAAGCCGAACTTCATGTTCGGCAGGCCGGATTCAAAGGATCGGCAGGCCGGATTCATCCGACCGGTAGACCGAACCTGGAGATGTTCGGCCGACCGAACCTGTTCCTCCGGTAGGCCGAACTAGGGGAACCGGCAGGCAGACCGAGCCAAGAGAAATTTTGTGATTTTCACCCGTTTTAAACTGTTTTGAACCCTGATTTAAATCTCAACCTTGTACAATGATTTTATAAACCTAAATGGCACACTAGGACACCATGAGATGATTTAGTATCATAGGATATCTCGGGTTAGATGCTAATGAGCTAAGTTACTATGCATTTAGGATTTGTGCGTGGATCCGCGGAGCTAACGTATAGCGGACCGAGATTACGGTGTGAGACACCGGTACGAGTATTGAGGTAGGACTTCTACCCCTTTTCTTTGGTAGCCCTACTTCAAAATGATTTAAGCCAAAAATGGATTTTTGTCAAATGTTTTCAATGAAAGATTGGGAAATGATTTTATTTAAACATCTTTACAAATGATTGATTGAGAAATGTTCATAGTGAACTTCATAATGAATATCAATGTTTATATATGGTAAAGAAGAGATGTTATGAACCAAAGAGATATATGTTTATATATATATTGAGGGCATGATGCCATATCAGAGATCGGGTTGTGTAGTGAACAACCTTGGGGGCAGGTCCCGAAACCCAGCTGGGCCACTACGGTGGTGAGTCATGTATGGTTTGCCCAGGAAAGGAAAAATGGTACTCTTTGATTGATTTATTTGAATTATTTTGGTAAGATTATATTTTGTTTAATTTCACATTTAATTATTTATTTGTTAATTGTTCTAGTTCATTTTTATATGTTTATTTGATTTATGCAATTTCTTGTAAAGTTGAATAATTTTCAAATAAAGTCCTACTGAGCCTTTCGCTCACATTTTATCTGTTTTAAAATCTTAACCCTAGGTGGATATCAGCATAGGTTTGGAGAAGAGTCCGCCGACCGGACTTACGATCAGTAGAAGTTTTTGGTAGGTTAATTTACCATTCAAGGCATGTAAGACTTTAACTTTTCTTTTATTCTGGATTGTGGTTGTATCATAATATTGTCAGTACTATATGTGTGTGCACAATATGTGGGCCAGTGGGACTCATGCGCGTTCCACCCCATATTTAATTATTTTAATGTTATTTCTATTTGTTTAATTATTATGATGATTCATTTATTTCTTTAACTTTTCTATTCAAACGATTTTAAGATTATCACCTTTTTATTTGTAAATTTCATTCTAAAGCCCTATTTTTAACCAAATCTTTACTTAATTAATTTAATTAAACCACCACGTCACCTCCTGTACTCCGGGGCTTGACAGGCCGTGAGTCATGGCAAAATCTCCAATTAATCAACAAGGCAAAGTATAGCATTCAAGTACAGGCTTCTTCTTGGATTGGATCTCCTTCAAGTTCAAATACCACTTATGACTTATAAGAAGGAAGGAAAAGGTTCAAGAATTCGATGCCACTAATCTTAAAATTGAATCGTACTTGTATATAGAATAATAAGTTTGTTTCTTATCAGTATTATAGCATTATTCATATCTATGGCTGCATGTATTTGTTTATTTATTTATTTAATATCACTTTAACAGTTAAGCTTATAATGGTTTCCACGTTAGACTAATTTGTTGCATACCCTTTGGCATTACTATACAGCTCTAACAACATTTAATTAATTTTATATATTAATGGCTAGGCGTAACATTGATTTTTTTTTTGGCATGCATTCAACAATCACGTAGGTTTCCTTGTCCTTTCGAACGCAGGAACAATATTAATATTTCAACATTATAAACCTAGGTATGGTTCTATTCAGCTTCTGGCCAAAAACAAACATGTAACTCATCAATTTTTCGGGTATAATTTATTCATCTTTAGTGTTGAATTGGTCACTAACATCTTATCAAAAAATGACTTGGTGTTTTGTGACAATGTTAAAGCTTAAAGGCTAGTACAATATGGAAATTAATCAAACCAAAACCTAGTACTGATACTTTACATCTCATATCATTCGGTACCGTCCCATAATTTCTTTGCACTTATTTTCTTCTTCTTCTTCTTCTTCTTCTTCTTCTTCTTCTTTTTGGCTTTTCAATTGAATTATGTGCATCTTTTTGGTCTAGAACGGCACAAAATGCTAAGGAGCCCCTCAATTGGTGGAAAACAATAGAGCTAAAGATGTTTCGTCAAACCTATTCATTAATTTGTGTTATTGCAGAAATATTGTTTGGTTGAATATGAAACTATAATTATAAATAGGATACATTTCTTAACAGAACTTAGTTTTTTCCATTCTATTAGGTTGTGATTTTTTTGGGATATGATTTCGATAACTAATGTAATCTAATAATTTAAAACTTTGTTTCACATTTTTTTTTTTATTTTTCTATAAGGCAAAGTGATGAACATGTAAAAATGCATATTTTTTAAAGTTACAATCAATCGTTTTATATTAATATTTCTTGTAAAACTTCTTAATTAATAGCAATTATATGATAAACAGTATTTTAGTATAAAAATATATTTAAATATGTGTTTTGAATATGTTTTTATATTAACTAATATTTTTTGTAATTTTTGGAATCAATTTCATATGTAAAATGATAGTTTAGTTTGAAATTAATCAAAATCATAAAAATAATAAGTAGTAATTTTATTTTGAGTCTTAATGTATTTTATAATGTGTTTTCAGTTTGTAAATATGTTTAATAACATTTTTAGTAATTTCCATCTTAAAAATCATATCTGTGTCAAACAAAAAGATGTTAGAATTTTAAAAGTTTGTAATTATTTTTATGTGTTTTAATGTAAAATAATTATCTTTAATATTATTATAAATATTATGTTTGTAAAATAATTAATATTGTTTTAATTTTCTATTTATAGATTTAAAATCTAGTAAAAAAGAAACAAAAGGGCACAAAACAGGCAAAATTAGACCTCAAATTCTTAAAAATAAATGAAAATTCAAATTTGTAAAAGTAGTGCCACTTGTTGTCACGAAGAGCGTTCAATCAGCCGCCAAAATGCCCAGAACCATCGTATCTAAAGATGCATGTCAGTGCGTCATTATGCACGTCAGTGCGTGTGATAGGCGGGGCTTGCCTTTGTCTCAGCTTATCCAATTCTGTGAGGTTGTTTCTAGCTGGCGTCTATAAGCTCTTAATCCTATCCGTTCGTCATGCAATCCAACAACCTAAAGTTGTCTAAAGAGTGCCCTACACAGTCCCACGTGGCCTCATTCTCCACACGTTTCTTGACCGTTGGATCTCTCGATTACCACTCGAGATTGAGTCGCACCTGGTGCGTGCAGCTGCCACGCAACACTAGAAAACGTTCAAAAACTTAGATTCTCAGGGACTTGGAATGATAGAGAAAAGAAGAAAAAAAATGATATAAAATGATCAAATTGCCAATTTGGTCATCGAAAGTCAAAGAGAATAGTGAAAAATTATTAAAAAAATCCTAATAATGAATTTTCATTCACTATGAAGGGGGTGCCTCCCCCTTCATTCAGCATCCCATTCCCTCCCCTTGATTCAGCATCCCATTCCCTCCTTCCTTTCTTTGTTTAGCTACTGACCTTTTAGCTCAACAGTCTCCCTTTTTAAGAGGAGATGCTATAAGAGCACTCCTTTGACCCCACTAAAAATAAAAAAATAATTCTTAAATTAGTGCAGAAAGTATGGTGAGGTAAAAAGATGATCTTATATGTATAGTACTCTAACACGAATTTTAACTCTATATCTGCTTTGTAATGTGTATATTTTTATAAAATAAATTATATTATCCATGTTTTAAATAATTATTGTTAATGTTGTTATGCAATCCATTTTTACATAAATTTAGTCATGCTTGCTTTATGTAATTTAATTGTGTTGTATAATTAATATTAATAATAATGATATAATGCTTGATTTTATGGAATATATATTTACTGCATTATGACTTATTAAATGGTTGATTTTAGATATTTCATAAAATAAGGTTCTGTCAGAATTAATGCAAAAATTTATTCCATTAAAATGTATTAATTTCAATTTGTTATTATCTTTTTTATCTTAAAATTATGTTAATTATAATTGTAGTGACAACAACTATAATTTTCCTAGTTAGTGTACTAAATCACTAGTGAGTTATTTTGCTACTTTTTACAGGAAAACTTTTACTGTATTATAGCTAGCTATTTGTCACTTTAGGTTGACTTATAGAAATAGTAAATGTGCTTGCTATTAGGGGAAAAAGATATAACAAATCAATTACTTTAAATGATTAATATTTAGAGTTAAAATTCATATCAGTTACGAAACATATAAGGGACTCTCGAAGCTTCACTATTTTTATTTTATATTTTAAAATCTTATTTTAAAATTCTCAAAATATTTGTTTTCTTTTAAGTTTTGTTTTGAAAAATCCCTTTCCACTTTAAACCTAAAGTTTTCAATATTTCAAAAATCCACCTCCCTATAGATGTGACAACCTTTCAATACTACAAACGTCCGTGTTTAAAGAAACATTTTGAGAGATACATCATAGACATCTTTCTTATTTGGTGCTAAGTTTATATAAATTTCAAACCCTTCAACATAATAAGGTTTTTAAGGTTTTTATTGCAAGGGCCTCAAATTGTTCACAGTTTGACCCCCTTATTTTTATAGGGCTAATTATATTTCTATACCTATTAGTTTTTTATTATGTCTCAATTTGTCTCTCTGTTTTTAGAAACTATAGTGGTATCCTTTGGATCTAAAAAAGTTGTTTTAATTTTTTCCTCGCAGACTTTTTTGACCAAACAAATGAAGATAAAATAAAAATACCCTTAATTAAACTTAATTTGTTTACAAAATATATGTTTTTTCTTGAGAAACTTTTTTTAAAAAAATTTTAAAATTTTAAAAGTCATAAGCTTAAGATCCTTAATTTGATGTTTTGCTGTAGAATTTTTTGTTTTTAAAATATAAAATATTTTTTATAGCCTTTTTTAAGGGTAGTCATGTTGTTTTGTCTAATTTCTTCTATTCAGAAGAATAAAATTGAAATAATTTTTTAAAATTCAAAGGACAACTTTACGGAAACATAGATTCAAAAAAAGTTAAAAATAAAAGATACAATTATACAATTAACTCTATTTTTATATTCTGCAGATTATCTCTCTTTCATTTTTTTAATTTTAAGCTCACCAAACTAACTGAGCAATTATTCTACTACACCAAAACCTAGTTTTATCAAATTTTGACGTGTATATAGTTGTTTTATTATCTTGTAAAGCAAATAGCGTTTCCCAATTAATGCAGTAATTTTCTGTTGGCTATGACATAACATAATGGCTAAAATGCACTAAATAAAATATTGGTGTTCTTATTATCAAATTATAGCATATATTCTAGTGTATAGCACGTGTAATTTATAAGCAAAATATGAAATGGCCAAAGAATCACATGGACCGTTTGGTATTTGGTATTGCTTTTAAAATAGGTAAAAATGTTTTGGTTTTAGAAAATGAAAATTTTTTTAAAATTGTATTGAGAGTGTTTTTAAAATTTTTTTCTTAAAATATGTATGAAAATATTTTCAAAAATTCTGATAATAAAAACAACGGGGCCACAGTTTCTTGGCTAAAAGAAAAACGTGAAAGGAGATCAAAGGCAGCTGCAACATAAAGCCGATCAAAGCACGTGCATTGAGACCATATGTTCTCTTGCATTTAAAAAAAAAAAAAAAAGGCTTGCAGCTGTGTTCGATGTATCCTCGATTTAGAAAGGATTCTCCGACACTCTCTCTTACTCTAAGTTTGGTTGGATTTCGAATTTGGATAGAGGGTTAATAAATATAAAATAAAAAAAAGAAGAAAGATACATGTATATGAAGCATGGAGAGTGTGACTAAAGAGAAAGAAATATGGTAGGATATAGGATCTATTAAACTAGATAACTAAGCATGATATATATATATATATATGCAAGAAGTTAAGAAAAAAAAAAAGAATTAATCTAGTTTTTGCTACCTAATTTTATACTTTGTGTGTCACTGAAATGAGAAGGATTATAGACTATTAAATTTAAATAGTTCGTCTTTGTCTTATTATCTAACTTGATTCATCCCTATTTAGGTGATTTGATTAGATTTATCATTGATTCTCAAACTAATCGAGATAATTAAACAAGAGTCAAAATTTCACGCAGATTGTATGAAAAATAGTCTCTTAAAATTGTAATAACACCAACAAATCATGAGGTAAAAAATCTTCCCAATTATAACTGACGTCTAACCAACAAACTTTTTACTTGTGAGCTTATTAAAGTACCGGACTCTTTTTGTTTTGCATTTTCTTTTGGTAGGATAACATTTTTCAAGCATTGATCATGTAAAAGGGTGACTACGCCCACTTCTGCGCCCCCCTTAGAGCCACTTACCGCAATAAAACGATAGAAACACTCAAGTCTACTTTCACTTTCTTGGTTTTGCCGACATTATGTCTAGGTATATATAACGTTGTTTGAAGCTAAGCCGCATAAATATTTTTCAACTTTTCAGCAAAACTCTAATAATATATAATTGGTTTCCTGAATTACGACTTTTCTTAATTTTCTTGAGGTCAATGAAGAAAAAGAAAATCGTCAGTTAACTGTTAAGTTAGTTTCTTTTCTAGAGATCTTTTTATTAAGATGCTGAATCTATCTTCCTAACCAAATAAAGATGCTGAATCCGTCCTTTCACGTATCCTGAGTTTGACATACATGACAGAGATTTTTGAGAAAATAGGAATCTTCCCTATTTCTTCGTGACTTGTGTGGATTAATACCAAGGACATGGGAATCTTTTGTTTTTCTTTTTTAAGATGAAAAGTTATAATTAATGTAATATCAAATTGTTGAAAGTGGGCGGTAAGTCACCTATCTGAAAAACAAAAAGAAAAAGATTTTTTTTTTTTTTGTAGAATGAAGAAAATGGTCAGATTTACTTAAAATTATGAGGGTTACTAATTAATTTAGTAAGTATAAGATCTTAGTTTACACGAAATTTACCAATTGCTTTAATCAATAAATATGAGATTTTTTTTTTAATTCCTTTAAAAATAGTTGTGACTTTCTTAATTACTTTAAAAATCGACCATATTCCAAATCAGCCTCAATTGTTGATCCGATCACATGACTGAGCTGGATCTTGTGAGATCTTAACCGGAATTTCATTATCAAATCTGCATATTTTGACTATTTCCAAAACTATTTGGTGTCTCATAACAATTGCCGTCAATAAACGAGGTAGATTTGCTCTTTATGCATGCTCTGGCCTCATATTCCCATCAAGTTTTCCTATTAGTGTCTATAAAATACAATGCTGTGCATGAAAAACAATTTCTAGCTAGTACCAGATTGAGATGTTAATGACTTATTTCACATATTCAGTCAACACTACTCAAAACTTGTGATTACATAACCCTTATTTAACGACGTTTTGTTAAAAACTGCCATGGTATTGTAGAGAAAATTGTGAGGAGAACACCTAAAATATAAACTGTCGTGTTAGGTTACGAAACTTTTCACGACGATATTTAGAAAAAACCGTCATAGTAGGCATATCGTTTCACGACGGTTTTTTCCCACAAACTACCAGGGTAGGCCATCTCTTTAAAAACCATCGTGAAATATGTGTTTTTATAGTTTGATAATCAAATGTAAATCGCAAAATCAGCTCCCAAAAACACAAGCAAAATGTCCTAAAATTGCAGTCACTGTCCCTCTCCGCCTCCATCCTTCTTAGTCTCCTTCTTTGTAAGTGTTTAATTAGATATTTATAGTTTTTGATATTGTTAATTAGCTTTTTGGAACTTTATGATTACGATTAGTGATTTAGATATGTTGAGTATGACGAATTTGTGGGTCAATTGGTATGATTGATGGGCATGTAAATTATGGATTTATGAACATGATTAGTTATTTGAATTGATGGGTATTATTAATTTATTGATTTTTTTGTATGATTAGTTTATGAGTATGATTAATTTGTGAGAATTGTAGATTTATGGATATTATTTGGTTTTTGAATATAATGGGCATGTGTAATTTGTGGATATTTTGTTAGAACAAAATTGTGATGAAAACTATCATCATCCAGGATTATTATGTCAAATCACCGAGAAAATTAATAAGATGCGAAAGCTAATCTGAATCTATGGATTGAATGTGATTCTTGAGTCTGTAGGTTGAGGATCTTCCAAGTTTAGTATACAAGTCCTCCTTCAAAGTTTGCCTCTGTAATTTCTCTGTAGATGAGAAACAAAAAAATAACGTATGTACTGACTTGGGGACCACAACCGCTTTATATAACTACTAAACCCTAACAGTCATCCTAAATAACCAATTTAGCTTATCATAAAATCAATAATTATATTTTACTTTCTACATATAGGAGGACTATACTTAATGATACATTAAAAGCCCAAAACCCAAATTGATCACTTTTAATTGTGCAACCTTATCTGATAGCCTTTAATACATATTTATTTAGTATATTAGCCCATATATGTTGGATTTATTCCAACAATCTCCCACTTAGGCTATATTTGAAAATTGATAAATATGAATTATACCTTATAAGCTCATGAATTTTACTATTAAAACCTTATGTATCTCAACAATCTTGTCCATTAACCATATCAATACAGGACCAAAGCGACATTCGTTGTATATATCATAACTAGACCCATCAATGATCACATATACCAATACAACTAATGACAAAATCAAGCATGGATGTGTAGCATGGAATTTTATGCAATGTGATCTTAACATGCCTATTTTCAACTGGTCTACTTTAAAACCTTAGTGAGATCAAACCATACCAAAATTAGAGCGTGAATAAACTGATAACTTTATTTCTGTAGAAAATAACCTTAAAATATCCATAAACTAAAATAACTGGAAATATGTATATACCATAAAAGCATCTAAAATTACAAACTTCCACTAAAATTGAATATCTTGAAATGATATAATACCTATACAAGCAGTGTGCTCATGAAACATTTGGGTGGCAATCCCTTAGTAAGTGGATTTGCAATCATGGAGTTTGTACCGATGTGCTCTATAGACAACCGTCCACTCTGAACTCTTTCTTTTACAACCAGGAACTTGATGTCTATATGCTTTGACTTCGTCGAGTTCATGTTGTTATTGGAATATAAAATTGCTGACTTATTATCATAAAATAATTTGAGGGGTCTTTAAATACTGTCAACTATGCGCAGCCCCGTGACAAAAACTCTGCAGCCGTATTCCATGATTGGGTGCCTCATAACGCACTATGAACTCTATATATAGCCATCGTAGAAGATGCCATAAAAGACTGCTTAGTACTTTTCTAAGAAATAGCACCTCTAGCCAAAAGGTAGACATAGCCCGACGTAGATTTCATACTATCTTGATATCTAGCATAATCAGAGTCAGTATACCCAATGATCTCAAGCTATGATGACCTCTTATATGTGAGCATGTAGTCCTTTATTCTCTGTAAATACCTCAAGACTCGTTTGGCTGCTATCCAGTAATCCTTTATTGGATTGCTTAAGTATCTAGCTAACATTCCTGTAACATACGCAATATCTAGACACATACAAACCTGTATGTACATCAGACTCCCTACTGCTAACGCATAAGGAGTCTTATGCATTTCCTAAATCTCAAAATCATTCTTAGGGCACTAATTGAGACTAAACTTGTCTCCCTTAGTCACAAGGGTATCACCTGGTCTGCAATCTGGCATGCCATATCTCTCGAGAACCTTTTCGATATAGCCCTTTTGTGATAATCCAAGAATACCCCGAGAGCGATCTTAGTGTATCTGTATACCTAACATAAAAGAGGCATCACCAAGATCCTTCATCTCAAATTTATTTGACAGAAATCTCTTGGTTTCATGCAATAAACATATATCGTTGCTAGTAAGTAAAATGTCATCGATATATAAAACTAGGAAAATATACTTACTTCTACTAAAGTTGTAGTATATACAATCATTAACCACATTCATCTCAAAATCGAAAGAGATGATAACCTGATGAAATTTGTAATACCACTAACGAGAAGCTTGCTTAAGCCTATAGATGGATTTCTTCAATTTACAAACCATCTTCTTTACATCTCCTGACACAAAGTTTTCTGGTTGCTCCATATAGATTGTTTCATCAATGTTGCCATTGGGAAACGCAGTCTTAACATCTATTTGATGAAGCTCAACATCAAAATATGCCACTAATGCCATTATAATCTTGAAAGAGTCTTTCAAAGAAACCGAAGAGAAAATCTCTTTATAGTCGATGCCTTTTTTCTGTGTAAAGCTTTTGGCGACAGACGAGCCTTATGCCTCTCCACATCGCCTTCTAAATCCCTTTTGGTCTTAAATATCTATTTGCAACCAATGGGTTTCGCACCTTTAAGCAATAGGACAAGATTGCACATGTCATTGTCCTTCATAAACTTTATCTCCTCATTCATGGCATCAATCTACTTTTGTGATCTAGAACTTTTCATGGCTTGACAGAAGTTGATTGAATCATCTTCCACCACACCAATGTCATACTCATGTTCTTGGAGAAATACAATGTAATCATCTGGCACCGCATTTCTCCTTTCTCTAGTGGATCTCCTTAATGGCATAGGTTCTTGAGGTGGTAGAGTTTGTTCTTCTGGAATAATTTTTGGGACGGGTGGTTCTTCGACATTGTCTTGATTAGGATCTGTTTCTTGAACAATGTCAAGAATAGGAACCTGATCAATGTCAATAACAACTATAGGAATATTAATATATTCATCTTCAAAGACAAAGTCCCTAACCTTATCTCCCCCTGTTAACTCGACATCTTCAAAGAACCAGGCATTTCCTGTCTCAAAAATGGACTTAGTTGTGGGATTATAAAATTTGTACCCCTTGGATCTTTTAGAGTATCTAATAAAATAACAACTCACTGTCCTTGAGCCTAGTTTCTTTTTATTGGCTTATAAGGCCTTGCCTCAGCTGGACATCCCAAATATGCAAAATGTTTTAAACTAGGCTTCTTGCCTGTCCAAAGTTCGTGAAGGGTTTTGGCAGTTGTTTTAGTTGGAACCTTGTTAAGGATATATGCTGCAATCTTAAATGCTTCTCCCCAAAGTAATTCTGGTAAGGTAGAATGAGAAATCATACTCTTTACTATGTCCTTAAGCATCTTGTTTCGTCTTCCAGTAACACCATTCATAGTGGGTGAACTTAGCATAGTGTACTATGTTGGAAAAATAATACACAGCGAAATTTTAAAAATTTTAAATCAGAGTATTTTCCAAAACACAAGTTTGACATGCTATATGTATAAATTAACCTGATCTTACTGATCTTGTATACGCCGAAAAGCTTCTGAAGTCTGTGTAGAGAAGTAACGTTTCAGAAGAGCCTCAACCAACTGGTCTTCTTTGCTATTCTTTATCCACGATCGGAGTGAGTGTGGGCTCATACGTACAGCTCTTCCTCAAGGTGACTCCCCTTCCAATCAATTGAGAGAACCCAAAGCTAGTGTTCGTGATTTGTGAACAAGAGCTCTCAGGGAGTTTTAGATTCTCACCAGTAGAGTATCACTCTTAATCTCTCTATTGATCTATCAATAACTCATTAGACTTACTCCCTATTTATAGAGGTTAGGTCTAGGGTCATTCCTTATCAGATAAGGTCTCAAAAATTCAAAACAAAACTAAATTTGGGTCTATATCGGATAAGATACGCATAAAAACGCGTGAAAATGCGTGATTTTTAATTTGCGCATAGGTAGGCTGAACTTTAAGTTCGGCATGCCGAACTGTCGAAACAAAAATCACGCGAATATTTTATTTTTCACCCGAGATTCTATAGGATAAAGCCTCAGTTTTAATTCAAATAACCCAATAAAGAAGTTATCTAATTAAAACAACTTTATCTAGATAATCTCTAAGAAAATAAATAGATTCCTAATAATTCTACAAGTTTATCTTGATTTAATTTATCCAAAATTAAATCAACTGATAAACAGACAAGAATTATCTGACCCTAATAATTCAACAAGTTTATCTTGAATTAATTTTGTTTACAAAATTAATTCAACCGATAAACAGACATGAATTATTTGATTCTTCTAAATTTTCAACCAATCTAATAAATCGACATAA
>CAMOHE010044521.1:0-30514 GCA_946598075.1 Artocarpus hirsutus
TTCTATTCTCTAGGGTGAAACCATAATATTACGGTTATTTATTATTATTTTGATTGTAGCTTTGCTTAATTGCTTTGCTTGTCTGCATTATAATATGTTTTGCCATGTATATTGATAACATGTCATATAGAATGGGGAGTGCTGCTCAAATTAAAATTGTTCATGCATGTCTTTTAAAATAAAACCTTGATTTTAAAAGATTGAGTGGGAGAAGGTTTTCAAAGAGAGGACCTAAGGCCTCCATCGTTGGTCCATAGGAAGAACATGGTGGTCCCGACCCCTAGGAAGGGATTTCTATCATGTACCAGATTGGATCTCTGAGAAGATAAGGTATTTTAGCATGATTTATGGTTACACACCGATTGTAAATCATGGATAAAATATTAAAACGATGGTTATACACTCATGTTAATTTTATTATTAACCTCCCCTAGGAGCTCTGTTAATAAAATTAATGGCCAAAGAAATGATTATTAATATATGTTGGATCATACGGGTCCTGGATGGCATATATTAATCAGGAAGGGATCCGTGTCCCTGCTTGAATTTGGCATGACTCCCCTAGGAGCTTGTTGAATTATAAGTTGGGAATTATCGTTGTAAGGTTGTGATATTTTTAAGGTTTTGACACATAAACACATTTGTATGCTTTTACATGATTGTGTTATCTTACTAAATTATTATAATCTGTTTGCTTACGTTTGGTATATGATTCTTTATTGTAGATTAAAAATGTCTAAAAACGCTTTATCTTTGATACTTGACAAAGACCTATTAATCGGGGAGAATTATAATGATTGGAAACGAAACCTGGATATCGTCCTTTCCTTTGAGAAACTGAAATTTGTGTTGACAACCCCTTGTCCTCCCGAGCCTACGAGAGACACAACTAATGAGCAATTCTAAGCGTACGGTCGCTGGAAAGATGCAAATGATCAGGCCCGCTGCTATGTTATGGCTAGCATGAATAACGTGCTGTAGGCTCAACATCAGGATTATGAGACTGCTAAGCAAATCTTGGATAATCTTGAAGATATGTTTAGTGGCCAAGCCATAACAAAGCGGCAAAGGGCACTTCAAAAACTCTTAAACTATAGACAGAGGCCGGAGACGTCTATAAAGGAGCACATGATGTTGGTCATGGGTTACCTCGCTAAGGCACAAACCAATGGAGCCGACATTGATGCTGAAACTCAAATGACTATGGTCTTTGAGACTTTGTCAAAGGAATTTATTCTGTTTAGAGCTACCTTTAATTTAAGCAATAGGCAGGATATGACCTTAACGGAATTAATGAAACAGTTACAAGAGTTTGAACTGCTGATCAGGGAGTCTCCTGAGGGTGACGAGGGCAATTTGGCGGTTGTTTCTGGTTCCAATCCTAACTCTGGGAATGGAAAGAAACAATGGGCCAAGGACGGAAAGTCTTCAATTCCTGCTAACAACAAGAGCAAGAAGAAGAAGAAGAAGAACCCAAAGAAGCTTAAGTGCTTCTTCTGTGGGAAAGTCGGGCACATAAAGAAGCATTGCAAGGACTTCCTTTCCAAAGGAGGTAGGTGTGATCTTCTGTATTTAGAAACTTGTTTGGTTGAGGAATCTAATGACATTTGGGTCATAGATTCCGGTCCAACTAATCATGTTTGTGTTTTTTTGCAGGGGTTCAAATAAACGAGAAGTCTACTTCATGAAGACTTCACGCTTTGGATGGGCGATGGATCCTTGGTCTCAGCGAAAGCAGTGGGAGATGTCCATCTTCACTTTGATAATTATAGGAATTTAATTTTGCGAGATTGTTTTTATGTTCCTAAATTTAAAATGAATTTAATTTCTGTAGCTTGTTTATTTAAAGACTCTTATTTAGTTTCTTTTAATAATAAAGTGGTAATTTGTAAAAACAAATCTTTGAACTGTTCTGGATGGATGCAAAATAATCTATATTTTATCAAACCTAAGATGGACTTACTGCTTAATGCTGAGATAAATGATAATAACTCTAAAAAACTTAAAACTTCTCATTCTAATAAGACTTATCTTTAGCATTTGCGCCTTGGTCATATTAACCTGAATAGGATACAAAGGTTGGTAAGGGATGGACCTTTAAGTCACTTAAAGATGGAATCTATACCTTAATGTGAATCTTGTTTGGAGGGTAAAATGATCAAAAGACTATTTGGGTCTAAGGGCAATAGGGCTGAAGGGGTTCTAGAACTTATGCATAGTGATGTTTGTGGATCGATGAACATCCGAGCACGAGGAAGGTATGAGTACTTCATCACTTTTATTGATAACTACTTAAGGTATGGGTATGTGTACCTGATGCACCACAAAAGCGAAACTTTTGACAAGTTCAGGGAGTTTCGGGCTGAAGTGGAAAAACAATTAGGTAGGCCCATAAAGGCACTTCGATCTTATCGAGGTGGAGAATACCTTTCTGATGAGTTTCTGGGACACTTATTAGAAAATGGGATTTTATCCCATTTGACTACGCCGGGCACTCCGCAACAAAATGGCATAGCAGAGAGAAGAAATAGGACTTTATTGGACATGGTTAGGTCTATGATGAGTTATTCATCATTGCCTTTATCCTTTTGGGGATATGCACTACAAACTGCAGGTTATCTTTTGAACAATGTGCCTTCAAAATCGATCCCTAAAACTCCTCACGAGTTGTGGACGGGCAGGAAGACATCCTTAAACCATATTCGCATATGGGGGTGTCTGGCTCATGTCCTGTTTAAGGATGCGAATAAGTTGGAAGCACATTCAGAAGTTTGCATGTTTGTAGGATATCCAAACAGGACTAAAGGGGGTTATTTCTATAACCCAAAGGAAAATAAAGTCGTGGTTTCAACTAATGTAACTTTCCTTGAGAAGAGTTACATGGACGACTTTAAGCCTCGAAGCAAAGTGGTGCTTGAGGAGTTAAGGAGTGATCTGATCACTCCAAAGGTTCCAAATGAAACCGTTTCGATCAGTGTAGAAAAACCAAACGAACTTCAACAACAACCTAAGGGGCTTCGACGTAGTGGGAGGATCAGGCGTCAACTCGAGAGGTATATGTTTAATGGGGAGGCCTTCTTAGCTGAACCGAATGAACATGACAGGGATCCTTACACTTACGCAGAGGCTATGAAGGATGTTGATTCAAAACTCTAGACAGAGGCCATGAACACAAAGATGAAGTCTATGGAGACTAATCAGGTCTAGGAGCTTGTGGATCTTCCCCAAGGGGTAAAACCTCTAGAGTGTAAGTGGATCTACAAGAGGAAAACAGGAGTGGATGGAAAGGTTGAAACCTTTAAGGCTAGGCTGGTAGCTAAGGGTTATACGCAAAAGGAAGGAATCAATTACGAAGAAACCTTTTCGCCTGTAGCCATGCTTAAGTCCATCCGAATTCTCTTGTCCATAGCTGCCATTTTCGATTACAAGATTTGACAGATGGATGTCAAGACGGCTTTTCTAAATGGCTATCTTGATGAGTCCATTTATATGGAACAAACAGACAGGTTCAAGGTCAAGGGTCAAGAGGGTAAGGTTTGTAAGTTGCTATAGTCAATTTATGGACTTAAGCAACCTTCCTGTTCTTGGAACATAAGATTTGATCAAGTGATCAAGACTTATGGGTTCTCACAAAATGTGGATGAGCCATGTGTTTACAAAGACATTAAGGAGGGGAAGGTGGTTTTTCTACTACTTTATGTGGATGACATTCTGCTAATTGGCAATGACATTGGGGCATTGTCATCGGTCAAATTATGGTTGACCAAGCAGTTTGACATGAAGGACTTGGGTGAGGCTAATTTTGTTCTCTATATCTAGATCATATGGGATAGAAAGAACAAAATGATAGCTTTGTCACAAGCTAGCTACATAGATAAAATTCTCAGGAGGTATGCAATGCAGGATTCTAAGAAAGGTGGGCAACCATCTAGGTCCAGAATTACTCTTTCTAAGAAAGACTCTCCAAAGTCTAATGAAGAAAGAGAATACATGAAGAGGGTGCCTTATGCTTCGGCAGTGGGTACTCTCATGTATGCCATGCTTTGTACACGATCGGATATTTATTACGCGGTCGAGATTGTAAGTCGATTTCAGGCGGATCTAGGACCGAACCATTGGGTTGTAGTTAAGCATATTTTCAAGTATCTAAAAAGGACACAAGGGTATATGCTTGTACATTTGGGTGAAGACTTAATTCCTTTAGGATATACTGACTCAGATTTTTAATCCTGTCTGAATTTGAGGAAATCGACTTCTGGGTTTGTGTTTACTTTGGGCGGCGGTGCCATTAGTTGGAGAAGTGTGAAGCAAGATTGCACTTCGGAGTCAACGATAGAGGCCGAGTATGTGGTAGCTAGTGATGCTTTAAAAGAAGCAGTGTAGCTCCACAAGTTCCTTGGGGATCTTGAGATAGTTCCTGGTATGGATAATGCGGTATCACTGTACTGTGATAACAGTGCGGCAGTAGCTAATGCTAAGGAACCAAGATTTCACAAGAAGAGTAAGCATATTGATTGAAAGTATCATGTGATAAAGGACTTCGTCGAAGGCGGGCACGTCATGGTGTGCAAAATCGCATCAGAGGACAATTTAGCTGATCCATTCATGAAGACACTTACTGGAAGAGTCTTCGAGAGGCATGTGGAAGCTATGGGGATACGAGATTTGTCATATTTACTCACTTAGTGCAAGTGGGAGATTGTTAGACATGTATGCCCTAAGGAGTAAAAATGTAATGAGTTTTTGGAGACATTTTTATCAATAAAGAATTCATTTATTATTTATATGCCAAATCTTGTCCTCTTTACATTCATATTTGATGAATGTATGATAAGCAAAAAATAGTCTGAGACTATCAGTCTAAACCTTTAAGAATTGGGCATATGATGGACAGATTATACAGAAGACATGATTCTTAAGGCGATGGTCCAAAACACAAGATCCGCAATCGAGGGAATAAAGTTGGGCACTTTATTCATGTAAAGATTGTTATGTTGTCTATATTCCTATTGGGAGATGGTTTGTCTTGACCGTCGGAGGTGGACTCCGTGAATAGAAACATTGGCACGTTGTCATAGGTGACGATGTGTTGGATCGGGACATAAAGTGAATTGATTTGGATTAATAATTCTGTCTTGGCAAATTGATTCACTTTAGACAATCATTTGTATTGCATCTTAATCCTAAGATGGCTAGTGGGCTCGTTGTCTTGACTTGTGTCTTTTAATGTGCCAAAGGGTGACACCCACATCTTAATGGTGGTATACATGCCGGTATGTTAGAGGCATGACTCTTGATGACATAGACCTGCTATTCATAGATATAGAATCCATAGCTCCTCTTTAGGAGTAGTAATATCCTCTTATATGCATTATCTTGTAATTGAAAAACTAGAGTGCTCAACCATTTGGATACATAGGTGTAACCGAATGGTATATTATCTTTGGATGGTAAGTTTTTCGATAGTGAGATGATGGAACGTAAGAGAAAAATAATCGAGAAAGTAAGACAGAACTTGTCCTTAAGCCGATTATGGATAATCCTATGGGGATACGATACACTATGATATGTCATGGAGACTTAGCTATACGGGCTTCGTAATTCTATAGAGTTTGAGAGTGCAGCTCCAAGCTTTTAGTGTAGTAGCGTTGGAGTTGATAATTATGAAATGTATATCTAGGATATTGGGTTTCATAATTATCGAGAGCTTGAACTATATAGGTCCATTTGGTCCCCTTTGCTAGCTCATAAAATCCTATAACGATATTGCATGCTTTTACAATAATTGGTGACTTATGTTAGATTTATTAGATTGGTTGAAATGTGGAAGAATCAAATAATTCATGTCTGTTTATCGGTTGAATTAATTTTGTGACAAAATTAAATCAAGATAAATTTGTTGAATTATTGGGATCAGATAATTCTTGTCTGTTTATCAGTTAATTTAATTTCATATAAATTAAATCAAGATAAACTTGTAGAATTATTAGGAATCTATTCATTATCCTAGAGATTATCTAGATAAAGTTGTTTTAATTAGATAACTTCTCTATTGGGTTATTTGAAGTAAAACTGAGGCTTTATCCTATAGAATCTTGGGTGAAAAATAAAAGATTTGCTGAGTTTTTTTTCGATAGTTCGGCATGCCGATCTTAACGGTCGGCCTGCCAATGGGGCAAGTTCTGCCTGCCTATGTAAAAGTTCAGCCTGCCTATGCGTGGAATAAAAATCACGTGTTTTTATGTGGATTTCATCCGATATTGACTCGAATTTGATTCTGCTTTGAATTTTTGAGACCTTATCTAATAAAGAATGACCCTAGACCTAACCTCTATAAATAGGCAGTAAGTCTCATGAGTTATTTAGATCAATTGAGAGATTAAGAGTGATACTCTGTTGGTGAGAATCTGAAACTCCCTAAGAGCTCTTGTTCACAAATCACAAACACTAGCTTTGGATTCTCTCAATTGGTTGGAAGGAGAGTCACCTTGAGGAAGAGCTATACCTGTGAGCCTACACTCACTCCGATCGTGGATAGAGAATAGCAAAGAAGACCAGTTGCTTGAGGCTCTTCTGGAATGTTACTTCTCTACACTGATTTTGAGAGCTTTTTGGCGAATACAAGGTTAGTAAGATTAGGTTAATTTATACATATAGCATGTCAAACTTGTGTTTTAGAAAATACTCTGATTTAAAATTTTTAAAATTTCACTGCGCATTATTTTTTCAACACTCAACCCTTATGACATGTTGTCGTCGTCGAGTCCCACCATGCCTGTGCCACCATCATAGCCATAGCTGTCAAGGCCAGTGCCCTTTATTTTCTCTGCCATTCATCCCAAGCCCCACATCCCCATGTTGCAATTGTTGCCATCGAGTCCAACCACGCCCACACCATCGTTGTAGCCATAGTTGTTAACACCTAAGACCCTTGTTATCTCTGCCGCCCATCCTAACCCCTACGACCCCATGTTGCAGCAGCCACCGACAAGTCAAACCAAACTTGCGCCACTGTTGTAGCCGCCACTATCGAGACCCACCCCACCACCGCCTTCTCTTCGAACCCAGTCATAGGTTCTCCTTTTGGTAATTCTCAAGTCCTTTTGTTTTTTTAATTTTAGCTATGAAAAATTATGATAAACAAATTTTTAGCTTTGCTACTTTATTAATTTATGTGATCTTGTTAAAGTTTGTGATTGGGCTTATTATATTTGTATCTTAGTATAAACTAATTCACAAATTTTATTAGTTTGTATAATTAGTTTAAAAATAATTCTATTAGTTTGTATAATTAGTTTAATAAGTTTATGTGCATGGTTATGATTTATTAATTTATGTGTTTTATAAGTTTATGTAATTTAATTATTAGTTTTGTAACTTAGTTTTGCTTTTTTTATTTTTGTGATTTTAGTCTTGCTTTGAATAAATAATTTGTATAATTGGTTTAAAAAGTTTATGATTTTAAAAATAATTGATTTGTATAATTAGTTTAAAAAATAATTCTATTAGTTTGTATAATTAATTTAAAAAGTTTATGTAGATTGTTATGATTTATTAATTTATATGCTTTATAAGTTTATGTGATTTTGTTAAAGTTTATGATTGGATTTTATTGGTTTATGTGTTTGGTTTTGGATGAGAATTTGGTTTAGATTACTAGAAAAAATGTCACAAAAGAGCAATGAGGAGTATGAGGAGCATAAGGAGCATGAGGAGTGTAAGGAGCATGATGAGTATATGTCATCTTCCTCCCAACATAGAAAAGGAAAACAAATGAGCAAGCCTCGAAGAAAAACTAAATTTGATCCAAAGTTGACTTTGACCAAAGAGCAACTTTGATGAAAAGCGTCATAGGGTAAAGAAGATGGGATTAAGAATAAATGTGACCTGTGACCTTTGAAGCAAAAGTCCAAGTGGAAGGCGCACTTGGAGATGAACTACATAGTTGGATTAGAGTTCTTAGTCGAGAGCACGTTCCAATATGGGTATGTGATTGGAGAACTAAGCAATTAGACCGAGCAAAAAAATTTATTAAGAGAGAAATCTATACAAGCTTCACCGTAAAGAAATGGTATAGAAAGGATGGTTTGAATGTTTATTGCTGAACTAGTTAAGAGGCTTAGATCTAAGCTCTATGTCACTTTTATAAGGCCTTACTTAGACATTCTAGATGACGATGATGATATATGTATCAAACCTCCTATGATAGTGTTAGACATGTATGCCATAAGGAGTAACATGTTATAATATGTTTTTGGAGAAATTTTATTAATAAAGAATTTATTTATTGTTCATATACCAAATGTTATCCCCTTTATGTTCATATTTGTTGAATGTGTATTAAGTAAACAAAAGTCTAAGACTATTAGTCTAAGCCTTTAAGAATCAAGCATATGAAGAATAGATTATACCAAAGACATGATTCTAAAGGTAACGGCCTAAATCATAAGATTTACAATCGAGGGAATAAAATTGGACACTTTATTCATACTAAGATTATTAAGTTGTCTACATCCCTAACTGGAGACGGTTTGTCTTGGCCATCAAAGTTAGACTCTATGACTAGAAACAATGATACATTGTCATAGGTGACGATGTATTGGATTGACACATAAAGTGGAATGATTTAGATTAATAATTCCATTTGTGCAAATAAATTCACTTTAGACAATCATATGTGTTGTATCTTAATCCTGAAATGACTAATGGGCCCATTATCTTGTTTATGTCTTTTGATATACCAAAGGGTGATATCTTAGCTTTATGATGGTACGCATACTGGTATATTGGAGACAAGACTCTTGATAGCATAGGCCTGTTAGTTATAGATATAGAATCCATAGCTACATTGGTGGAGTTAATGATATTCTCTAATATGCGCTATCTTGTAATTGAAAAACTAGAGTGCTCAATCATTTGGATGCATAGGTGTAACCGAATGGTATACTGTCTTTAAATAGTAAGTTTTCCAATGACGAGATAAGGAAATGTAAGATAAAAATAATCGAGAAGGTAAGATAGAATTCATCCTTAAGTCAATTATGAATATTCTATGGAGATACGACACATTATGATATCTCATGGAAATTTAGCTAATTTGGAGCTTTGTTATTTTATATACTTCGATAGTGTAGCTCTAAGCTTTTAATGGACTAGCATTAGGGTTGATAATTATAAAATATGTATCTAAGATATTATATTTATAATTATCGGAGCTTCAACTATATAAGTCCATCAAGTCCCCTTTGTTAGCTCGTAATAAATCTTATAACGATGCAGTGTGCTTTTTCAATAAATTGATAACTTATGCTAAATTATTAGATTGGTTAAAATTCGATAGGATCAGATAATTTATGTGTGTTTATCAATGGAATTAATTTTGTAAATTACTTCAAGATAAACTTATTGAATTATCAAGAATATTTTAGTTTCTATCAGATTATCCATATATGATTATTTTGATAAGATAACTTCTTTATTGGGTTATTTGAATTAAAACTAAGGCTCCATCTAAAGAATCTCAGTGGAAAATAAAATATTCTTAGGGATCATATTTTTGCAAGTTCGGCGGGCTGATCCATTATTTCAACCTATCGATCTAATGATAATTTGATTACATGTTTTTGATATGATTTTATCAAAAGTTTATCCAGATTCAAATTTTTGAGGCCTTATATGATAATAACTAACCCTGGGTCTTACCTCTATAAAAAGAAAGTGAGCTTTCTTAGTTATTTAGATTAGTTGAGAAGTTTAGGGTGAGTACTCTATTGTGAGAAATTCTAGAAGTCCTTGAGAGCTATTGTTCACAATCACAAACCTTGGCTCTAGGTCTTCTCAATTGGTTAGAATGAGAGTCATTGGGAAAGAGCTGTATGATGTGTGCCTACATGCACTCCGATCATGGATTGAGAATAGCAAAGAAGACTAGTTAGTTGAGGCTCTTCTAGAACATTCGTCGCTACACTGATTGTAGGAGCTCTTCGGCATACAAAGGCTAGTAAGATTTAATTAATTTATATATATAGCATGTCAAACTTGTGTTTTTGAAAATACTTTAATTTTAAATTTTTTTAAAATTCTGCTGCGTACTTGTTTCCAACAATTGGTATCCAAGCCATAGTTTTTACGTAATTTACGAGTTTGTGATTATGTTATATATATAAATTATGTGATCTTGATCTCTTCTATGCTTAAATTTAATTTTTTTAAAGAGTTGGTACTCTAGGATTTCTATATATTTATATGTTGTCATGAGATTATACGGTAAATGTTTATTAATTAATTATGGTTGATTAAATTGTTATTTAATTAATTATTAATTAATTATTTATGCTGGTTATGATTCCTTAGAGGTTAGAATGTATATATAGATTTTTAATGTAATTAGACAGCAGTCTATCATCATCGTATAGGAATTGTTATTTAATTTTGTAAAAATTTTGTTATTAAATGATCATTCAGAGTGAAGACGGATCTAGAAGACAGATGATAGTGGTTCCGCTATTTGTTCTCGAGTCTCTAAATTTTTATGTTTTTGAAATTGGTGAAAATAAGATTTAAAACTGCATAATTTTTTTTTATCTAGATAACATTAATTCAACTCAGTCATAGGCCAAACTTTTAAGTTTGGTAGGCTAAACCAGGCCATCCACGGGGCAGGATTCAGCTAGCTCTAGCGGTAGGTCAAACTATCAAGTTCGATAGGCTAGTCACACAGATCAGCAGGTTGGTAGAAAGTTGTAGGTTTTCCAAAAAATGCATTTTTTGATGTAGTTTTGATTTTATTTTTGAGACAATTCTAAGAGACATGAAATTTTGTGCTGACCAAAAAAATGAAGTATTTGATCTATACAGAATTGAAGTCTTGAAAATGGATGCCACATGAAGACACAAGTTGAAGATACAAGAATGAAGAATCGATAATATGTTTTGATTGATCTCTTGTAATCTTTAATTTCTTTTCTCTAGGGTGGAACCATAATATTATGGTTGTTTATTATTATTTTGCTTATGGCTTTACATGATTGTTTTGCTTGCCTGCATTATAATATGATTTGCCATGCATGTTGATAATATGTCATATAGAATAGGGAGTGCGGCGCATTAAAAATTGTTCATGCATGTTTTTAAAATAAAACCTTGGTCTTTCAAAAGATTGAGTGGGAGAAGGTTTTCGAAGAAAGCACATATGGTCTCGATCGTTGGTCCATAGGTAACACATAGTGATCTCGACCCTTAGGAAAGGATTTCATCATGTACTAGGTCGGATCTCCTAAAGGATAATTTATTTTAACATGATCTATCATTACACACGCCTAGGTGGAGATTATAGATCATGGATAAAATAGTTGAAATGACGATTGTACACTCAAGTTAATTTTATTATTAACCTCCCTAGGAGCTCTTTTAATAAAATTAATCAAAGAAAATGATTATTAATGTATGCTAGATTAGACGGGTCCTAGATGGCATATATTCATTGGAGGAGATTCGTGTTCCTAATTGAGTTTGGCAAGTCTCCACTAGGCGGCTTATTGAATTCTAACTTGAGAATTATCATTATAAGGATGTGATTTTTTCAAGGTTTTGACACATAAACAGAATTGCCTGTTTACTTGATTGTGTTATCTTACTAAACTATTATGAAATGTTTACTTATGTTTGGTGTATGATCTTTATTATAGATTAAATATCTAAAAACCCTTTATCATTGACATTCGATAAAAACCAATTAACTCGTGAGAATTATAATGATTGGAATAGGAACCTGAACATCGTCTTTTTCTTTAAGAAACTGAAATTTGTGTTCACAATACCGTGTCCTCTTGAACCTATCTAGGAATCCACTAATGAGCAAATTCGAGAGTCTAATCACTAGAAAGATGCTAATAATTAGGTCCATGTTATGTTATGGCTAGCATGAATAACATGCTGTAGGCCCAACATGAGGATTATGAGACTACGAAGCAGATCATGGATAATCTTGAAGATATGTTTGGAGGCCAAGCCATAACAAAACGACAAGGGGCACTTTGGAAACTTTTGAACCATAAACAAAAATCAGGGACTCCTATGAAAGAGCATATGATGTTAGTCATGGGTTACCTTATTGAGGCTCAAGCCCATGGAGCTAATATTGATGCCAAGTCACAGATGACTATGGTTTTTGAGACTCTGTCAAAGGAGTTCATCACATTTAGAGCTTCATACAATTTGAGCAATAGACAGGATGTGACCTTAACGGAGCTGATGAAATAGTTACAGAGTTCAAAAATTTGATCAAGGAAACTCTTGTGGGTGGTGACCCCAACTTGGTGGCTACATCCATTTCCAATCCTAACCTTAGGAATGGAAGGAAGCACAAGACTAAGAACAAGAAATCTTCTATTTCTACAAACAACAAGAATAAGAAGAAGCAAAGAAGCTCAAGTGCTTTTATTGCGGAAAGGTTAGGCACTTAAAGAAGAATTGCAAGGACTTCCCTTCTCAAGGAGGTAGGTGTGATCTTCTGGTTATTGAAACTTGTTTGGTTGAGGAATCAAGTGACACTTGGGTCATAAATTCTAGAGCAACTAATCATGTTTGTGTTTCTCTATAGGGGTTTAAAGAAGCGAGAAGTCTGCTACATGAAGACCTTAGTGTTGGCTAAAGCAGTGGGAGACATCCATCTTTATTTTGATAATTATAGGATTTTAGTTTTGCAAGATTGTTTCTATGTTCCTAGATTTAAAAGAAATTTAATATCTATAGCTTCTTCATTTAAAGATTCTTATTTAGTTTCATTTAATAATAAAGTGGTGATTCGTAAAAACAAATCTTTATCTATAATGGATGGATACAAAACAATCTATTTTATCAAGAAGGTATAGCCATGAACACTGAGATAAAGTCTATATGAAGAGGCTATAGAGGATGTTGATTCAACACGTTGGACAGAAGCCATGAACACTAAGATAAAGTCTATGGAGACTAATTAGGTCCTGGAAGTTATGGATATTCTCGAATGGGTAAAACCTATAAGGTGTAAATGGATCTACAAGAGAAAGAGAGAAGCGGATGAAAAAGTCAAAATCTATAAGGCTAGCTGGTAGCAAAAGGATACACACAAAAGGAAGGAATCGATTATGAGAAAACCTTTTCACCTCTAGCCTTGCTTAAGTCCATCAACATTCTCTTGTCCTTAGCTATCACTCTTGAGTATGAGATTTGGCTGATGGATGTCAAGACGACCTTTCTGAATGGCTATCTTGATGAGTCCATATGTATGGTACAACCAGATGGGTTCAAAGCTGAGGGTCAAGAAGATAAGATTTGTAAGCTGCTGAAGTCAATTTATAGACTTAAGGAAGCTTCTTGTTCTTGGAACATAAGATTTGATTAGGTGATCAAGACTTATGGGTTTGAACAAAATGTGGACGAACCATGTATTTACAAACACATTAAGGATAAAAAGGTGGTTTTTCTATTACTTTATGTAGATGACATTCTACTAATTGGCAATGACGTTGGAGTCTTGTCATTGATTAAATTATGGTTGACCAATCAATTTGACATGAAAGACTTAGGTGAAGCTAATTATACTCTTGGTATCCAAATCTTTCAGGATAAGAAGAACAAAATGATAGCTTTGTCCCAAGCAGCTTAAATAGATAAAATTAAAAGTTTTACGGTGTAGGATTCCAAGAAAGGTGGGCAACCATCTAGGTCTAGAATTACACTATCTAAAAAAGACTTGCAAAAGTCTGATGAAGAAAGAGAATACATGAAGAAGGTGCCTTATGCTTTGACTGCGGGTAGCCTCATGTATGCCATGCTTTACACACTACTAGATTTTGGTAATGTGGTTAGGATAGCACGTTGGTTTTAGTCGAATCCAAGACCAAACCACTTGGTTACAATCAAGTATATTTTCAAGTACATAAGAAGGATTCGAGTGTATATGCTTGTATATTTGAGTGAGGATTTAACACGCATAGGGTATATTGATTTAGATTTTCAATCCTGTCTAGATTCGAGGAGATCGACTTCTGGTTTTATGTTTACTTTGGGCAACAGTGCCATTGTTTGGAGAAGTATCAAGCAAGACTACATTTTGGATTCAACAATGGAAGCCAAGTGTATGGTAGCTAGTGATGCTTTGAAAGAAGTAGTATGGCTCTACAAGTTCCTTAGAGATCTTGAGGTAGTTCATGCCATGAATAAAGCGGTATCACTGTATTGTGATAGCACTACAGTGATAGCTAATGCTAAGGAACCAAGATTTCACAAAAAGACTAAGCATATTAATTGGAAGTATTATGTGATAAAGGACTTCATTGAGGGCGGACATGTTGCTGTATGTAAAATCCCATTTGAGGACAATTTAGCTAATCCATTCATGAAGACACTAACTGCGAGGCATTTTGAGAGGCATGTGGAAGCTATGGGGATTCGTGATATGTCATATTTACTCACTTAATGCAAGTGGAAGATTGTTAGACATGTATGCGTTAAGGAGTAAAATGTTGTAATATGTTTTTGGAGATATTTTATCACTAAAGAATTTATTTATTGTTTATATACCAAATGTTATCCTCTTTACGTTCATATTTGTTGAATGTATGTTAAGCAAACAAAAGTCTAAGACTATCAGCCTAAACGTTTAAGAATTAGGCATATTATGGATAGATTATGCGGAAGACATAATTCTAAAGGTGACAGTTTAAATCGTCAGATCCACAATCAAGGGAATAAAGTTAGGCACTTTATTCATGCTAAGATTGTTATGTTGTCTACGTCCCTAATGGAATATGGCTTGTCTTGGCCATCAGAGTTGGACTCCACGACTAAAAACATTGGCACATTGTCATAGGTGATGATGTATTAGATTAGGACATAAAGTGAAATTAATTTGGATTAATAATTCCATTTATGCAAATCAATTCACTTAAGGCAATCATATGTATTGTATCGTAATCTTGAAATGACTAATGGGCCCTTATCTTGTCCTTTGTCTTTTGATATACCAAAGGGTGATTTCTTGACTTTTTGATGGTATACATACTGGTATGTTGGAGACATAACTCTTGATAGCGTAGACCTCTTATTCATAGACATGGAATCCAAAGCTCTATTGGTGGAGTTAATGATATTCTCTTACGTAAGTTATCTTGTAATTGAAAAACTAGAGTACTCAATCATTTGGATGCATAGGAGTAACTAAATGGTACATTGTCTTTAGATAGTAAGTTTTTCAATGGTGAGATAATGGAATATAAGATAAAAATAATCAGAAAGGTAAGATGGAGTCATCCTCAAGTCGATTATGAATATCCTATGAGGGTACGATGCATTATAATATGTCATAGACACTTAGCTAATTTGGAGCTTTGTAATTTTATATAGTTTGAAAGTACAACTCTAAGATTTTAGTGGAGTAACGTTAGAGTTAATAATTATAAAATATATATCTAGGATATTAAATTTTATAATTATTGGAGTTTGAACTATGTAGGTCCATCAGATCCCCTTTACTAGGTTATAATAAATCCTGTAACAATACGGCATGCTTTTCTAAAAAATTTATGACTTACGTTAAATTATTAGATTGGCTAAAATTCAATAGGATCAGATCATTCATGTGTGTTTATTAGTGGAATCAATTTTGCAAATTAATTCAAGATAAACTTGTTGAATTATTAGGAATATTTTGTTTTCTATTAGATTATCTAGATATGAATATTTTGATAAAGTAACTTCTCTATTAAGTTATTTGAAATAAAACTAAGGCTCTATCTAAAGAGATTTGGGTGGGAAATAAAAGATTCTTAGGGATCATCCGGTCGATTCGTTAGTTCGGCTTGCCAATCTAAAAATAATTAGATTATGCTTTTTTGACACAATTTGATCAGAAGTTGATTCATATTTGAATTTTTGAGGCCTTATCTGATAAGGACTCACCCTAGATCTAACTTCTATACAAAGGGAGTGAGTTTTCTTAGTTATTTAGGTCAGTTAAGAAGTTTAGAATGAGTACTCGACTATGAGAAACTCTAGAACTCCCTGAGTGCTATTGTTCACAATCACGAATCTTGGCTCTAGGTCTTCTCAATTGGTTGGAAGGAGAGTTATTGGGGAAGAGCTATACAATGTGTGCCCACATAACTTCGATCATGGATAGTAAATAACAAAGAAGACTATTTGGTTGAGGCTCTTCTAGAACATTCTTCTCTACACCAATTGCAGGAGCTCTTCAGCATGCAAAGGTTAATAAGATCTAATTAATTTTTATATATATAACACGTCAAACTTGTGTTTTTGAAAATACTTTGATTTTAAATTTTTTTAAAATTCTATTGCGTACTCATTTCTAATAGATAGTACATTACTACCCCATTATCTCCTCAGATGATTCGACGACATTTGTACAGTATTGATGTTCTTATAAACTACTATCTTTACATACAAGGGCAATAAGAGCCAGAATTGAATACAACTCAAGAGTAGGAAAAATCAAATATAGAGGGCTTGAGCAAAAATTGGTACTTTATATCAATGATTCTACCATTAATATTTTTTTGACCTAGCAAAGTGCAACTTTTAGAGACCGGTGTACGAACATCACTAGAGGAGTTATAGATGAAGTCATGCCAAGGTCTCAATGGACAATAGAAAGATCTATCATATGTAGAAGTTAGGGACTAAATAGCAAGTTTTTTGAACTCAAATTCTTAATTTGTAATTTCATAACTTTTAAAACATATTAAGAACAACTTAATTTGTTATTGTTTTATAGGATGAGTATACGGAGCAACACACTTAAGGGAATTTTGAGTCTGTTGGTAACATACTGATGAGGGCAGTAGGAAAACTGGGACATTTAGGAAGTGTTTATGCTTAATCTATGTATGTCAAGCAGTCTCAATACTTCGATATCCGTCCAACTCTGACATTTGATGTCCTACAATAGGAAATTTCAAAGCTACATTGTTGTGTGAACATCTTTATTTACAAGGAGATGTTAGACCGACGAATGACACTGTTTCATAATGCAATAGCTTCAAGGCTAGTTGCAACAATCTCAACAAAGAAATAGAAGCTGCAACATCTCTCAATGTTCTAGTGTCACATCATCGTCAAAAGCTCGAACAATATCAAGAATACAAACTCTTTGTTGATGATCAAGTTAGTGGTACGTGTGTACTTGTTGTGCTTGGAAAGGCATGGATAAAAAGTCTTTCAACTACTAGAGTCCATGAAAACCAAAACATGCATGTTAGCATAATTATCCCTAAAGTTAGAATGGCTAAACTGTCTTTTCTAAAAAGGTTGAAAGAAAGAAACGCCCAAGAAAGAAATTTTCTAGAAAAATAAAAGAGCCACAACCTAAGGTAGAACAAGATCAGGTAGTTAGGAAACAACCCATTGCAGATGAGTCTCTACCTCAATTTGACTTCGATAAGGTTTCTAAAGAATTTATGTAATTGGCTTTGCTCACATATAGTGTCATGCAACGAGGGTTGCAGATTCAGTACCCACTACTAGCAACAATCACTAGAAATGACATGCCTATCTATGTCAAGTACAAAGACATTTATTATTTCCTCAATTTTGAACAAATTGGGGCAAATTGTGTAATGGTATACCTTAAGTAATCGATCCATCCTTCATTTTTAAAATCTAACTAGACTTATATTATTATTTAAAATAAGTTTGTGCATTGTTTTTATTGCAATCTTTTGGCAAAATGTTGTGAAAGTAGTGGTTTAGCTCAAAGATTTGGCTTCATATTTTTTAAACTTGTCTCAAGTGCTATAGAAGACCTGCGTAATGATATTAGAGAGTGTGCCATGTTCCTCTTCAACCTTCTACATTGGGCACCAAAAGGGAAATCCTTCTTCATGCCTAACAATGTTATAAGGCATTAGATGTTGGCACTTATTTCACCATAGGACAACCAAATATTTTGATTTAATCCCCTTGCATGCAAACCAGCTAAAGATTTTCTTACCCATCGCAAGTGTCCTAAACAAAGAGGCAACATTAAATATGGATTTTTTATATTATGCTTTATTCGAGACAATTTTTACTGATAATGGTTTAGACGCACTAGAAAGAAAGTAAGATTATATAGCTGATGATATATTTGAGGCTAGGGTTGAGTGTGTAGGAGTTTTGAGTAAGTAAGGTTTCATGCATGACTTGCAATGTAAATATATATGATTTTGTAAAATTTTATATTTCAATATAATTATGTGATTATGCAATTAGGGTTGTGCATTAATGGTTAGAATACAAGGTGTACCATCCAGTGGAAAACCAGAATTTATTGTAATTTTTTGTGCTCTGGACAAATTTTACATGAACTGTCATGTATTGTAGGCCTTACCCTACTATTTCCAACAAAAACCATCATGTAAGATTCATACTAGACAAGTTTACAACAACTGTTTTTGTCAAAAACTGTCATATAAGGGGATCATTACACAACAGTTTTAAACATAAACCGCCATGAATAACATACATTACATGACAGTTTTTGACAAAAATAGTCATGCAATGTATGCCATACATGACGATTTTCATTCAAAACTATCATGGTAGCCTTGATACTAGACCCCAAGACCCTGCCAAAATACTATATTATACAAAGGTAAAAAACCGTTGTGAAAAGTTCCATTAGTACCACAACAGATGATTACATGACATTTTTGTAACTATCATAACCATCATCTAATCATCGTTTTCTAGTGGTCCGAGTGAGGAAATGAAAAAGCATTGAATCTAGTCTGTCTAATCTCCTCTTAAAGAAGCAAACCTAGTCGATGATGCACGATTTTAGATTTTAAAGCCCATTTCCTTTCCCATTTTCCTTATTTTGTGTTTTTGAGCCATAGAGAGCAAAGAAACTCTTGAGTCCTCAAAATTTCTAGGTTAGATTTCTTCTTCTTTCCCTTTTTTATTTGTATTTTGATTCCATAGAATATTAGCTTTTCAATTACAAACAATTGGCACCATTTTTCTAGAGTTTCACCATGAATTTTGTTAGTTTGTGGAATGTTTGGCATTTTCAATGTTGGAGCTTAAAAGAGTTCTTAGTATTCTTGATTTTCCAACTTTTTTGATCTAGGAAGCCCTAGATTCCCTTTCTTTTAGCTATTTTGAAGGTATCATTCATCATGTCCAAGAAGACAATTATAGTCAATCTAGAGGACACTTTTAACAAACGAGTAGATTGGTGGGACTCTAATGTTGAAGAAGAAGTTGACCAAGTAATTGGCTATTTTAGACTGGAGTAGTACTCTAAGATTGATGGAGTGAGCACTAGCAATGTACTGAGGAGATTGATAATCAAACGGCACATTGAGCCTAAACGAAAAGAAAAGATAGAAACTAGCCCACAAGCACATCAGGTCATGTTGACTGTTATGAGGCTCCCGGAATCGTTGACTTGTTCAAATCGACCACAAAGAGTGGATTTTTCTTTGCTAAAAATTTAGAGTCGGTGCTAATGAATGAAGATTGATGAAGGCTTTTTTTATGCCTATACCAGCAAGTGCATGGGGCCAAGTTTTAGTCTAGGATTGGTGAGTTAATGGTTGTTGTCTCCTAGAAGGATTAAAATTTAAAAACTTGCTAATTACCACAACTATAATGACCAAGCTTTATTTAGGCAATTGGAGTTTAAAGAAAAATAAATAAAATTAAAATGAAACTAAAGAAACTAATTAAACAAAACCCAAAAACAAAATAAATAATTTACAATACGAACAATCTATGAATAATATGTCTAGGGTATCTCAATTCTTCCTATTCTTATCCCATTTCAATATTATTAACCTCATTGAATCCAATTCATTAGTCTAGGGCCCTAAGTTCATCTCATTACCTCTCTTAAGCTTTAAATAGGTTTTAAAGGGCAATATACCTAAATTGATATCCCTATTTAACTTGGTTAATTATGTCAAACGTGTATGCCCTAAGGAGTAAAAATGTAACATGTTTTTAGAGAAATTTTTATCAATAAAGAATTCATTCATTATTTATATATTAAGTCTTGTCCTCTTTACATTCATATTTGTTGAATGTATGTTAAGCAAACAATAGTCTAAGACTATCGGTCTAAATCTTTAAGAATTGGGCATATGATAGACAGATTATGCAGAAGACATGATTCTCAAGGTAACGGTCTAAATCATAAGATCAGCAATCAAGGGAATAAAGTTGGGCGCTTTATTCATGTAAAGATAGTTATGTTGTCTATATCCCTAAAGGGAGATGGTTTGTCTTGGCCATCGGAGGTGGACTCCCCGAATAGAAACATTGACATATTATCATAGGTGACGATGTGTTGGATCGGGACATAAAGTGAATTGATTTGAATTAATAATTCTGTTTCAACAAATCGATTCATTTTAGACAATCATTTGTATTGTATCTTAGTCTTGAGATGAATAGTGGGCCCGTTGTCTTGACTTGTGTCTTTTGATGTACCGAAGGGTAACACCCACATTTTAATAGTGGTACGCATGCCTGTATATTGGAGACATGACTCTTGATACCGTAGACCTATTATTCATAGATATGAAATCCATAGCTCCTCTTTAGGAGTAGTGGTATCCTCTTATATGTGTTATCTTGTAGTTAGAAAACTAAAGTGCTCAACCATTTGGATACATAGGTACTGTCTTTGGATGGTAAGTTTTTCGATAGTGAGATAATGGAACATAAGATAAAAATAATTAGGAAAGGAAGACAAAACTTGTCCTAAAGCTGATTATGGATAATCCTATGGGGATATGATTCACTATGATATGTTATGGAGACTTAGCTATACGGGCTTCGTAATTCTATATAGTTCAAGAGTGGAGCTCCAAGCTTTTAGTAGAGTGGCGTTAGAGTTGATAATTATAAATTGTATATCTGGGATATTGGGTTTCATAATTATCAGGAGTTTGAACTATATAGATCCATCAAGTCCCCTTTACTACCTCACAAAAAACCTGTAACGATATGGCGTGCTTTTTCAATAATTGGAGACTTACGTCAGATTTATTATATTGGTTGAAAGTTGAAAGAATCAAATAATTCATGTATGTTTATCGATTGAATTAATTTTGTGACAAAATTAATTCAAGATAAACTTGTTGAATTATTGGGATCTGATAATTCTTGTTTGTTTATGAGTTGATTTAATTTTGAATAAATTAAATCAAGATAAACTTGTAGAATTATAAGGAATTCATTTATTTTGTTAAAGATTATCTAGATAAAGTTGTTTTGGTTAAATAACTTTTCAATTAGGTTATTTGAATTAAAATTGAGACTTTATCCTATAGAATCTCAGGTAGAAAATAAAAGATTTGTTGAGATTTTTTTCGGTAATTTGGTATGCTGATCCTTAGGTTTGGCCTACCGATGGGGCAAGTTTGGCATGCCTATTAGACAGATCGGCATGCCGATTACACAATAAAATGATCACATGTTTTCACATGGATTTCATCTGATATTGATATGAATTTGACTCTGATTTGAATTTTGAGACATTATTTGATAAGGACTGACTCTTGGACCCAACCTCTATAAAAAGAGAGTGAGTCTCATTATTATTTAGATCAATTGATAGATTAAGAGTGGCACTCTACAAGTGAGATTCTGAAAGTCCTTGAGAGCTCTTGTTCACAAATCATGAACACTAGCTTTAGGTTCTCTCAATTGGTTGGAAGGAGAGTCACCTAGTGGAAGAGTTATATGTGTGAACCCACACTCACTTCGATCGCAGATAAAGATAGCATAGAAGGCTAGTTGGTTGAGGTCCTTCTAGGATGTTACTTCTCTTCATTGATTGCAAGAGCTTTTCGGCACACAAATGTTAGTAAGATCTGGTTAATTTATGCATATAGCATGTCAAACTTGTGTTTTAGAAAATACTCTGATATAAAATTTTTTAAATTTTACTGCGTACTATTTTTTCAACAATTGATATCAAAGCCATGGTTTTTATGTAAATTTATGAGTTTGTGATCATGCTATATGTGTAAATTATGCGATCTTTATCTCTCCTATGCTTGAATTTAATTTTATAGAGAGTTGGCACTCTAGGTTTCTATATATTTTTATATGTTATCATGGATTATATGGTGAATGTTTATTAATTAATTAATTTATATTGGTTACAGTTCCTTAGAGGTTAGAATGTGTATCTAGGTTTTTCATGTAATTAGATGACAGACTATCATCTCCGTCTAGGAATTATTATTTAATTTTAAATTTGTAAGAATTTCGTAATTAAATAATTATTCGAAGAAGACAGATCTAGAAGATAGATGATGGCATTCCCAGGTATTTTTGGAGTCTCTAATTTTATGTTTTTGAATTGCTAAAAATAAAATTGATGAATTATATTAAAAATTGTATTTTCTAGAAAAGGTGCTTTCTACTCGGTCAGCATGTCAAAACCCCAATTCGGGAAGCCGATGGTTGCAAACTGGTAGGCTGGACGTGAGGTTTGGTAGGCCGTCAGTGGGGCAGAAATCAAGTGGCTCTGGTGGCAAGCCAAACTTCTAGTTCGATAGGCTAATCTATCATGAATCGACAGGCCGATGGATCATGACCGACAGGCCAATCAACCAGATCGAATTGTTGGCAAAGAGCTGGAAATTTTTTTAGAAAAGGTGTAGTTTTTGGTGCAGTTTTAATTTTATTTTTTGGACAATTCTGAAAAACATTAAATTTGGATATGACTGGAAATATGGAGTATTCGATCTATGTGGGATTAAATACTTGAAGATGGGCATTACATAAAGAAGGATACAGCTTGAGGATTCAAGGATGAAGAATCGATAATATGTTTCGATTATTCTTTAATATGTTTTGATTATTCTTTGTAATATTTGTTTTTCTATTCTCTAGGATGGAACCATAATGTTACTATTATTTATTATTGTTTTGCTTGTAGCTTTGCTTGATTGCTTTGCTTGTCTATATTACAATATAATTTACCATGTGTATTGATAACATATCATGTAGAATAGGGAGTGCCGCTCATATTAAAATTGTTCATGCATGTTCTTAAAATAAAACCTTGATTTCAAAGGATTGAGTGGGAGAAGATTTTCGAAGAGAGGACCTAAGGCTTCCAACGTTGGTCTATAGGAAAAACATGCTGGTCCTGACCCCTAGGAAGGGATTTCTATCATATACTAGATTGGATCTCTAAAAGGATAAGGTATTTTAGCATGATTTATGGTTGCATGCCCCTAGGCGGTAATTATAAATCATGGATAAAATATTGAAACGATGGTTATACACTTATGTTAATTTATTACTAACCTCCCCAAGGAGCTCTGATAATAAAATTAATGGACAAAGAAATAATTATTAATATATACTGGATCATACGGGTCCTGGATGGCATATATTAATCAAGAAGGGATCCATGATCCTATTTGAATTTGGCATGACTCCCCTAGGAGCTTGTTGAATTTTGAGTTAGGAATTATCGTTGTAAGGTTGTGATATTTTCAATGTTTTGACATATAAACACATTTGCATAATTGTGTTATCTTACTAAATTATTATGATATGTTTGCTTATTTTGGTATATGATTTTTTATTGTAGATTAAAAATGTATAAAAACATTTTATCTTCGATACTTGACAAAAACCAATTAACCGAAGAGAATTATAATTATTGAAAACAGAACCTGGATATCATCCTCTCCTTTGAGAAACTAAAATTTATGCTGACAACCCCTTGTCCTCTCGAGCCTACAAGAGACTCCACAAATAAGCAATTCTAAGCATACAATCGCTGGAAAGATGCAAATGATCAGGCCTGCTGTTATGTTATGGCCAGCATGAACAACATGCTACAGGTTCAATATGAGGATTATGAGACTACTAAGCAAATCTTGGATAATCTAGAAGACATGTTTGGAGGCCAGACCTTAACTAAGCAATAAGGGGCTTTTTGAAAACTTCTTAACTATAAGCTGAGGTTGGGGACATCTATAAAGGAGCATATGATGTTGGTCATGGGTTATCTCGCTAAGGCACAAACCAAAGGAGCCGACATCGATGCTGAAACTCAGAAGACTATGGTCTTTGAGACTCTATCAAAGGAATTTATTTCGTTTAGAGCTATTTTTAATTTGAGCAACAGGCAAGATATGACTTTAACAGAATTAATGAAATAGTTACAAGAGTTTAAACTACTGATTAGGGAGTCTCTTGCTGGTGGCGAGGCCAATTTAGCAGCTGCTTCTAGTTACAATCTCAACTCTAGGAATGGAAAGAAACAACGAGCCATGAATGGGAAGTCTTATAGTCCTACTAATAACAAGAGCAAGAAGAAGAAGAAAAAGAACCCAAAGAAGCTTAAGTGCTTCTTCTGTGGGAAGATCGGGCACATAAATAAGCATTGCAAGGACTTCCTTTCCAAAGAAGGTAGGTGTGATCTTCTGTATTTAGAAACTTGTTTGGTTGAGGATTCCAATGACATTGGGGTCATAGATTCTGGTGCAACTAATCATGTTTGTGTTTCTCTATAGGGGTTTAAAGAAACGATAAGTCTGCTTTATAAAGACTTCACGCTTCGGATGGGTGATGGATCGTTGGTCTTAGCAGAAGCAGCAGGAGACATCCATCTTTGTTTTGATAATTATAGGAATTTAATTTTACGAGATTGTTTTTATGTTCCTAAATTTAAAAGGAATTCAATTTCTGTATCTTGTTTATTTAAAGACTCCTATTTCGTTTCTTTTAATAATAAAGTGGTGATTTGTAAAAACAAATCTTTTATCTGTTCTGGATGGATGCAAAATAATCTATATTTTATCAAACTTAAGATGGACTTACTGCTTAATACTGAGATGAATGATAATAACTCTAAAAGACTTAAAACTTCTCACTATAATAAAACTTATCTTTGGCATTTGTGCCTTGGTCATATTAACTTGAATAGGATTCAAAGGTTGGTAAGGGATGGACCATTAAGTCACTTAAAGGTGGAATCTATACTTCAATGTGAATCTTGTTTGGAGGGTAAAATGACCAAAAGACCATTCAGGTCTAAGGGCAATAGGGCCGAAGGGGTTCTAGAACTTGTGCATAGTGATGTTTGTAGACCGATGAACATCTAGGCATGAGGAGGGAATAAGTACTTCGTCACTTTCTTTGATGATTACTCAAGGTATGGGTATGTGTACCTGATGCACCATAAAAGCAAAACTTATGACAAGTTCAGGGAGTTTTGGGCTGAAGTGGAAAAACAATTGGGTAGACTCATAAAGGCACTTTGATCAGATCGAGGTAGAGAATACCTTTGTAATGAGTTTTTTAAGACACTTATTAGAGAATGGGATTTTATCCCATTTGACTGCGCCAAGCACTTTGCAGCAAAATGGCATAGTAGAGAGAAAAAAATAAGACTTTATTGGACATATCAGGTCCATGATGAGTTATTCATCATTGCCTTTATCCTTTTGCGGATATGCACTATAAACCGCATGTTATCTTTGAACAATGTGCCTTTAAAATTGGTCCCTAAAACTCCTCACGAGTTGTGGATAGGTAGGAAGATATCCTTAAACCATATTTGCATATGAGATGTCCGGCTCATGTCCTGTTTAAGGATGCGAATAAGTTGGAAGCACATTTGGAAGTTTGCATGTTTGTACAATATCCAAAAGGGACTAAAGGGGGTTATTTTTATAACCCAAAGGAAAATAAAACGTGGTTTTAAGTAATGCAACTTTCCTTAATGAGAGATACATAGACGACTTTAAACCTCGAAGCAAAGTGATGCTTAAGGAGTTAAGGAGCGATCCAATCACTCTAGAGGTTCCAAATCAAACCATTCCAATCAGAGTAGAAAAACCAAATGAACTTGAACAACAACCTAAGGGGGCTTCGGTGTAGTGGGAGGATTGGGCGTCAACCCGAAAGGTATATGTTCAATGGGGAGGCCTTCTATCACAACCCGCCTTTTCGGGCTGTGATTAAACTTTTCCTTTCATACTTAGGGGCAAAAATTTAGATTTTTTTTTTTGAAACTAAAATAAATACTTTACTTTACGATAAAGTTGGTAACTCCCAAAATACTTTCTCTCACTTATTTTTACATAAACATTCTTACTTTTACAACATTTTCCTGTTCAAATATTCCTTTTCAAAATAACTTATAATATGCACAGCGAAAACATTCAGTAGCGGACTCCATACCCAATTGCACCCATCATCCGTCCGCCAGCTCATCGTTACAATTTATTCTGACCTTCTCGTCGGAATACCTATAGCATAAAAAACTTAATGAGCTAACGCCTAGTGAGTCCCATAAATCCCACATGGACAATCAATTGAATGCATGATTCAATTATGCTTTCTTGTGAACTTTCCTTATCTTGATCATTTCTTATCTTTCAATAGGGCCCAAGTGTTCGTACCATTGCGCAATATCATTTAGGTCTACGTAACACCGTGACCATATTTTATCCTTTAAACTCCCCTTACTTCGGGACGCGGTACGACACTTTTCTTAACTTCTTGTGACATACTTACCAATTCCTTTAATTTGGTTGCCATACCAGGCATGAAATGATAATCACATGTTATCCATGATAGATGAGTTCATATGCATAGCAGAGTACACACAAGTACCTACTTCGTATACATACATGCATTCATTATTGTATACACCGATACAAAATCTTATACATAACAAATACATTACATGTTATATACTTAGGTATTCTAATTGTATACACACAGGCATCGATTCTATACCTCTTAGATATTCATTTCATAACAACATACAAGTTTGCATTGTCATATATACCCTAATATGCATATTCACGCATTCTACACCTACCATTTCATACTGTAGGTGGGAAGGGTACTTACTTGCTTTTGTGCACTGCAAAATCAACTTTGATCTTCGATCTCCTAGACTCCTAGGATCCTGTTGGCCAATTACGAAACTTATTAGCCAATTTCAATACGTTTCGTTGCAAAACGTTTATTACTTAATCATTCGAATTGTATAACTGTACACAACTTTGTAGATACTGATTTTCTTATTTCTTTCTAATTCTACCCTATCGTTACTTACGAAGGATATAAATCTTTCTAATCACTTTCTTTTCCTATCTGTGACCTTATTAGAGCTACTTGGGTTATTCAGGCAAAAATGATGATTTTGCCCTCCGTGTCTTATTGACCGATTCGAGCTCAATTCTGTTCTTTTAACAAAAACAGCCACACATTAACTTCAAAATAATGTCCTAGTGGCTCGAAACCCTTTATTTCACACTTAAGCCCTTTTTTTCATAAAACTTTACGGTTTAGCCCCTAAACCGAAAATTGTGACAATTTTGCCCCGAGGCTAAAATTTTCTCTTTACATCAAAAATTTCTATTTTTTATAAGAAACATTTTTGCTCAAATTAACACACCTTGAATCATTTTGAAAAATGATGTTTTTGCCATTTTACCATATTTTCACTTTTAATAAATTCTTGAAAATTCAAAAACTCACAAACATTTGAGTTTTTCGATGAACCGTTCACAATATTTAACAGTTTCGTTGAGATCTATAACTTTCATGTTTTAACTTTTCTCAAAATCTCACTGTACAAGGGTGTTTTTGGCTAATTTCCATTTCTACCGAGAAAGAAAATTTTCTTTCAATTTAGTCCTTTGGACGTTTTTGTCAAAATCCTTTTCAAAATTTCAAATATACCCCTGCAGAGTCTATTCCATGCCTTACTCAGGTCATTCTCATGCTCAAACCTCATTTTTACACAATTTGACCATAAAATTGCAAAAATATGATTTTATGCAAAAATTGCCATTTTGCACCATAAATCAAAATCTTACCATCTAAACAGGTCATTCATCACATTCACATGTAATTCCATCAAATACAAGCTCAAAAGCTCATATGGGTTTGAGAGAATAAAAATCAAACAAAAATTCAAAACTTTAAATACCAAAACTTACCAAAATAGAATCTTTTTTATTTCTAACCTTGAAATTCCTTTTGATCTGCCTCTAAGCCTCCTTTTCATGAAAAAATAACATGGATTAACATCCTTTCTTCAACCCATGAGAAATCCTTTAAACGCTCATAAAAAAGTTTAGAATTTCACCTTTAATCTTGTAAAATCCTTGGGGCTTGCTTCTAAAATTATTTTGGGATTATTTTTGCAAAGTTTGGGGTTGAGAAAAATTTCTTGAAGCTCTCATCTATGGCTGCCGTGACTTGGTGGAGTAGGAAGAGTGAAAATTTGTGATAAACAAGCTTTAAATGCTCACTTATCCACTTGGTGACTCAAAGTCACCCACTTGATTACCCCCTAGGTGTCCTCTTGCTATTGGGCCACATTTCAAGGCTTGGTGGCCCAATCAAATCTAGTTGGGTGTCCACGTTGTTGGGTCCAAAATTTACACAGTGTAATTTTTCTTATACTGTCGCGGGCAAATCAGTGTACTTTCTATCCTTAGATTGTATAAAAATATTTAGCTTACTTTTTGTTCAATTTTGGAGGCCAATCATAACATTTTTCGTATCTGTGTTTTCACTTAGCAGTATTCTTATACTGTTCTGGCCTCCTTTCTACCCTATGTTAGGGTTCGGACAACCTCTGTGTCCTAGTTGCATTCTAATCGTTCATTTGTTTATACTACAATTTTACAATTAATTGTGATATAAAATTCATTTTATGGGTATTATTCACAAATTTCTGAGTAATTCAACTCATGAAATTTGTATTTTACCATACCCAACATTGCATAACATTTGCCATAAAATATGCAATCAATGCCGTTTATTCATACTTTATCGTAATTTGAACAAAAATTACAACTTTTACAAAAATTACATTTTTTTAAAATTAAATTTATTAATTAAACCCAATTAAATATTAGGTTTTATTAATGAAATTTTCTCGATCATTACAATCTACCCCCCTTAAGAATTTTCGTCCTCGAAAATCAAAACAATTCGGGGTAACTTTTCCTCATTTCATCCTCTCATTCCCATGTTGCCTCTTCTACTTGTTGGTTGTGCCATAAGACTTTGACGAGAGGTATCTTCTTGTTTCTTAACTCTTTCTCTTCTCGTGCCAGTATTTGAACCGGTTTTTCTTCATAGGACAGGTTCTCCTGCATATCTATTTCCTCCGACTGCAGAACATGTGAAGGATCCGGTACATACTTCTTTAGCATGGACACATGGAATATGTTGTGTACCGATGCTAGATCAGGGGGTAAGGCCAACTTATAACCTACATTGCCTACCCGTTCTAAGATTTCAAATGGTCCAATGGATTAGTTTCACATCTTCCGTCATCCTTTGCACGAAATCTATAGTCGAAACATCTTTTCTCCTGTTTCGTGCCAATGCAGTGGCGATCTACACTTCCTTCCATACAGAGCTTCATAAGGAGCCATTCCTATGGAAGCTTGATAGTTGTTATTGTAAGCAAATTCGATCAACGGAAGCTTTTTGTCCCATCCTCCTTTGAAATTTAGCACATAGGCTCTTAACATATCCTCCAGAGTTTGAATAGTTCTTTCAGATTGACCATCCGTTTGGGGGTGAAAGGCTATACTAAAAGCCAGCTTCGTTCCCATTGCTTGGTGAACGCTCCTCCAGAATTTAGAAGTACCCCGACCATCTCAATCAGAAATGATGGATTTCGGGACTCCATGGTATTTAACTATCTGGGCTACATACAATTCAACTCGTCTTTCCATAGAATTGCTGAGTTTAATGGGTAGGAAGTGAGTTGATTTCGTCAATCTATCAACGATTACCCATATAGCATCGTGTCTACCCGTAGTCTTGGGTAGCCCGGTCACCAGATCCATAGTTATCTAGCCCCATTTCCATTCTGGAATTTCGATCTTCTGTAATTCGCCTGCCGGCAGTTGATGCTCGGCTTTCACCTTTTGGCACGTAAGACATTTGGTGACAAACTATGCGATATCGTTCTTCATTATGTGCCACCAATAATGCTCCTTTAAATCTTGGTACATCTTAGTAGCTCCTAGATGAGCCATGTATGGCGTTTCATGAGCTTCTTCCAGTACTTGCTTCTTTAATCCTTCATCATTGGGAATGCAGACTCTATCCTTATAACGGAGGATACCATCTTTCAAGATGCTAAATTCCGTCTCTCTATTCTCTAGAACTTCATTCTTGACCTTGAGTAGCGACGGATCTGCTTCTTGTCGCTCCTTTAAGTTCTCTAAAATAGCGGGCCGAAAAGACAAATTGGCTAATCCTCTAGTGACTAGCTCTATTCCCGCTTCCATTAAGTCCTTCTGAAGAGGTCTTGGCATTAACTGCATCATCACAAGCGAAGGCATCGTTGTATGACTAAGGTCATCGGCTACTCGGTTAGCCTTTCTCGGGTGATACAAGATTTCACAGTCGTAGTCTTTGACTAATTCTAGCCACTTTCGTTGCCTCATGTTGAGTTCCTTCTACGTGAAGATATATTTCAGACTCTGATGGTCCGTATAAATCT
>CAMOHE010044522.1:0-35689 GCA_946598075.1 Artocarpus hirsutus
AGCTAATCTAAGTCCATCTAACTTAGATTGAAGCTTTTCTAGGCTTAGAAACTCTAAAATTTCAAAATGCAAGAAAATTTTGAAAAAAATAGAAAAACTTTGAGTTTTAAAATCTAACCTCGAATCAAAGCTTGAAAACGTTGTTTTTGTTGTTGAATCTTGTTCCCGAGCCTTCGATCTCCTAGCCCGAAGCTTGAAAACAAAATTTGTTTAAAAGATTTTAGAGAGAGAATGAGAGAGGGTGAGAGAACCCGAGAGAAGGGAAGAGAAGAGAGAGAGTGAACGAGAGAAAATGAGGAGAGAGAGAGAAAGTGAAATAAATAGAAGAAGAGAGAGAAAAGTAGTTACACAAAACTGTGAGCAACTACACACTGTTTTCAAATCAAATTGTTTTATTAAAACTTAAATTAACAATAAAAAACAATTTAGAATAATTAAAAATCATCAAAAAGTAATTAACACAAGGTTTCCACAAAGTAATCAAATTAAGTTTAAAACACTCATCATGGCACACAAATTCACTATTTAACATTCTAATTCTATTTAATTAACTTCGGGGTATTACATTCCATCGCCAAAATCATCAACGATAGAGAGCTCAATGGATCTCGGCTGGTTCGCTGGGCTTCTATTTTTCCTCGATTGCGACGGAGCAAGGACATGCAATGTCAATGCGATAAAGACGACAAAAATAATGACGGTGACAATGAAGACACCCACTTCGAAGGTCTAATTCATGTGCAACAAAGAGGGAGAGCAGAGAGAGAATCAGGACTCATAGTAGAAAGAAAGAGAGGAGAGAGAAATGAAAGGGAGGAGGAAAAAAAAACCCAGATCTATGGTTGAGGGGCATTTTGAGGTGGCTGGTTCCTTTAAAATTCTGATTTGTTTAAATCTACTATTTTTTAAAAATTTTTAAATCATCTGATATTATTTACAAATGAATTAATAAAATTTACTATTTAGTGTAATTTTCCTTTTTTATCTTTTATTTTTCCTTTTCAATCTACTTCAGTATGTTTGTATCATTCCTTTCTTCTTCGAATGAATTGAAAGCAATTCGCTTTTTAAAATCAAAGGTCTAGAAAATATTTAATTATATAATAATATAGTTGATTTTTTGATCTATATAATAATTAAAGTTTCAAATATGAATACGTCTAAAGTCATGGTATAATTGAAACATTCCAAAAAGTTATTGATTATAAGTACACTTAAAAGTTAAAATTTAGATGAAAACTTTTAAAAAAGTTATAGGGTGCCCCTTAGGCCAACTATGGTGACTCTGCCCTTGCATTTAATGTCTCATGAACTGTGATCGGTGTTTCATGATAGCAGTTGTACATTATTAACGCCAATCTAGGATGAAAAGGAATCGACATTGAAACAAGATTTTGTTTTTAAAAACTTTTGAGTTAAAAAATTAAGGAACAAAGAACATCACGCGAATTCTTGTGTTCTCTAAGAACAAGAAAACCATAATTTGTTTCACGAGCCATAATTGGCGCGGAAATCAAAATATCAGTAGAAGCATATAAAAGAAGAATCAAGAAAAACCTTTACCCTTCTATCAAAAACTAAATAAATAAATTCAGATCCACAGAGGAAAACCACATCAGAGCATGGAAACCACGTGCCACCGCCAGTGACAACTATGGTGCTTTATGGCTGCTCCGTCTGTGCTGTTTTGTTGTTCCCAGAATTTTCTTTCGTGTTGTTGTGGTTTTGTTTTTTTTGTTATTTATTTTTTTTAAGGGGTCTTTGTTTCTGTTTTGATTTAATTGTTTGTTTGTAATAGTGGTATTTTTTCGCCTGTTAATTTATACGTGTTTGTGTTGTGTTGGTTTTGGTCTCTTAAGCATGTGTTGTGTTTTGGTGGTGGCTGATGTGCTACGTGACTCTCAATCGATTGGAGTATTCCATCGATTGTAGAGGGTTTTAAAACGATCATAAAGTAGGTTGTCCCTTACTATGTTCAAGTACTCTAGTTTCTTGGGCTTCTACTGGCGTCTCTCCCGATGGGCATTTATTCGTTGTATTGGTGGTATCCTCTGTTGAAGGTTTTGTTTTGTACTACAAAGTCATTTACATTGTTTGTTTTATATTGTTTGTTTGCTAGAATAAAATTTTCTTTTAAATAAGTAAAAAAAAAAGAAAAAGAAAGCCTTTAGTTTCGCTTTGCCTTGAGTCCAATGTGAGCCTTTTTCTAAACAAAAATATTTAAAATAATAAAAATTTGAACCTTTTTACTACACTAGTTAGATGCACACGTCCTGCGCATGCATCTTTTAGATTTTTGGACACGAAATCTAAAACTCAAGTGAAAAGTAAGCAAATAATAAATAACAATTCTAACAATCATTTGATTGAGATCATGAAGTTTTCACGATGGACAATAAGGGAAAGCTTTTATTTGGTGGCTTCTGCATCTTGGTTGAAAAAAAAAAAACACGAAAACGGAAGAAAGTATATTCAATCATGGACGCTGTGCAATGCGCATGCACGTTAAAGTGTCGGGTTTTTTTTTTTTTTTTTTGACAGGGAAGATGTATTCAAATAGAAAAATGATACAAATAATGTGACAAACCCGGCAAGACCATCAACACAAATATGATAACTCACTAGAAGGGGTGGTGGCAGAAGCCCGAAAGAAAATAGAAGTACTATGACATCCATAAACGACACATTACGCTCTTTTAAAAACAACATAAATCAACAGAAAACCCAATCAAATGAAGGTCATAAAACGATGACACAAAGATCATTAACACAAATAAATCCTGCAAAGAAAACTCTTACAAACAGACCCCAACAAAAAACAACACAAAGACTGAATTACAAGTAAAAAACCTACAAACACAAACACAAAGGCCAAAGGTCCTTATTGAAACAAAACAAACAAATAAGAGGCTCAACCTCGCGCAGTGTTGGTCCTTATTGAAACAAAACAAACAGATAAGAGGCTCAACCTTGCGCATACACTGAAAGGCGAAACTCCATAACCACTGTGCTTAAAGCTAAAACAGAGGCTCACAGGAAACATAGCTACCACAAAGGAAAACGCGACAAAAGCAGGAGGGTCATAGCGAAACGAATAAGTGTCTCCACCATGACAAAACACACTCCCGAACCAGGTAGCATTACCAGGGCAAGAAAACCCTTCGCATGGGTACAACAACCTAAAAAATCACATGATGTCAGAGATGAACACCCAACCACCAACCACCTAAACATCAATGAAGACTACTAACCCACGCGAGCCACTGCCCACAAACCAGAGCAACAGAAGGGAAAAACTATGAGACCTAAGGATTTTTAATGCATTTAATATGCAATAATTAAAGATTATGTTAAGTAATTTAAATACAAATTTTGTTAGCTAAATTTTATGCTGAAAAATTTGTAAAATGTTTTAAGAACGTAAAGAGTGTCACAAGGATTATTGTTTTAACCTGATTTTCACAATAAATTCCATAAAGTGAAAATGAAATTTTTATGATTAAAAATCATGCCATGATTTTTAACGAAGAAGGAATGATTAAAAAAAAAGCTAGAAAACTTAATTGTTGTAGTATGTATTGTAACAAATTTTAAGACAGAAATACACTGCAAGAAATATATAGTATGAAAATGATACTGCATAATGTAATACAGTATAGAAATTAGACTGTGTAAAGTTAAGCGGTATAGAAATTGTAATGTTAAAGAGTGTCACAAAGATTATTGTTTTAATCTGATTTTCACAATAAATTCCATAAAGTGAAAATTATTACGATTAAAAATTATGCCATGATTTTAAACCAGGAAGGAATATGATTTTTACGATTAAATTCCATAAAGTAGATTGAAGAATGACGCATATGAAAATCACACATCAATTTCTATTAAAAAATTAAGATAATTACTACTAGGAGTGATTTGTAACTAATTTGTAAGTTCAGAGCGTAAGTTATTAAAATTAAAAGTTTAAGGGTCAAATTACCAAAAATGATAAGTTTGGGGAAATTGTTGCAAAAAGATTTCCAAGCTGGCCTAGGTTTGTTGACTGCTCTTACCTGTGTATTCCTGTTGTTTATCTCCGTTACAAAACATTTTTTGGTAAAATCATTTACTTCAAAGCGCAAGTAGTGAATGCGACGCGGATTTTGAATTTAAGAAAATTCTATAAAGCACACTATTTTTTTTTTTTTTTAACGTTGCACGACAATCTTCTTCTTTTAGATGAAATTCATCTATAGTAAATAACTTTTTTTTAAATTAATCTAAGTAAATAACGTCTTTTAAAAATATTTATAGTAAATAATATGTATATAATGTAAATAATTTATTTACTTTATTATTTTCTGTATAAATATATCTTATTTATATAGTAAATAAAGTTAAGGAGTAAATACTTTATTTATTCTTTATTTACAATGTAAATAATTTATTTATTGTGTTTTGAAAATATTTATAGTAAATAGTATACGTACAATGTAAATAATTATAAATATTTCTTCTTTATATAGTAAATAAAGTTAAGGAGTAAATAATTTATTTATCCATTATTTAAATATAAATAATTTTTATTTATATAATAAATAAATTATTTACATTGTATATATGCTATTTACTATAAATATCTTTAATACTTGCCATTTATTTTAAAAAGTTTCAAAAATTATGTCCAATTTCCTTATTCTACCAGTATTTTATCTTTAAAAGAATTGGGCCATCAGTATTAGTAAATGATTTATGTACGGTTAAAGAGGTATTTTTTTTTTAAAAAAAAGGTAAAGTAATATATTTTTAAATAATTAGCACAAGAATTTGACAGTAACTTTAATACTCAGTTGTTATTCCACTTTTGTATTTTTTTGTCCTTTGAAAATTCTGGCTTCAAAAATCCATTACTTTTTCATTCCAATTTTGACTAAAAAGATACTTCTTCTTATGTATTCAAAGCGAAAAAAGAAACTAATTCGTATCGATATGGTCAAGATAATTCTTCCATGATCATCGAGTTTTTGTAAGAGTTGTCACAAAATATTTAACTTTTTAAAATTATTGTTTTCAACACTCTATCCAAAATAGATTTAAATTTTATTTAAAGTTCAAAGCAAAGTTTATATGCGCCTTTCAAACATTAGTTCAGATCGTTCTTCTAATCACCTCAATTCAAATTGGTTTTTAGGAGAAGCATTCCTATCAAATAACTTATTGGAATATATGAAAAGTCTACCAGCATCATATTGTCTACGATATCCCGATATTCAGTAAATGGTTCTATGTACCAATTATTCTACTACAAATGGACTATGACTACCAAAACAAAAGTGGACCCATAGCGTTGACAAATACATTCAAGTGTCGACCAAAATTATAGTGATAACTAGATATGGTTTTTTTGACCTTCGATTTTAATAAAACCCAAAAAACATATATTGATTGGTGAAAACACGGTTAGTGACCTTGTTTTTGTTTTTTTTAATTGTCATTTTTTAAATGATGTAAACAACAAATTTCTTATTTTCAAATACTTTAAAATAAAAACTTATTTTTGTAGTCACTACTGTAACTAAGATTGCCAACAAATTAAGATAGCCCGACGAGTCAAGATCGCTGTCTTAGTCAAGTTAAGATTGTTGTCGAGGTCACGCCTATTGGTTGGGATTGTTGTCAAGGTCAGGCAAGGTTGGATCAAGATTGCCGTGGGAGTCGAGTTGATGCTGGGGATCACCAACACTATTAGGTCGATGGGTCAACGGGTCAAGATGGTCGGCAGGGTCGAGACCAATGTCGAGGTCTAGTCGATGGATCGTAATTGCTATTGGGGTTAGGTCAACAAATTAGTTTTATTAGTTTGTTTATGTTTTAGAAAAGAGATGGCTCGTTGTCGGTCTCAATCCTGATCCTGACCTTAACATCTGTCCATCAATCTGATGCTGACCTCAATCCTAATCTTGTCCTATTGATCTGATCCTAGTCCTATTCCAAGTTTGTCGGCTTGATCCCAACCTTGACCTTGTTTCGTCAGTTTGATCATGGTGTTGACCCCATCTCATTAGTCCAATCTTGGCCCTAACCCTAATCCATAAGTTTGAACCCGATACCAACTCGGCTAGTCGGTCCAACCCAATCCCGCCAATTGGTCCATTTGATTCTCACCCCAACCCTAGCTTGTTGATTCAACCCTACCCTTAGCCCGTCGGTTGGATCCCAAACTCAACTCCTACGACAGCCCCAGCCTGCCAGTCCAATCGCAAAAAATCTAAATCTACGTATAGATATAGAGTGTGGAAACAAAAATTTTAAAATGTTTAGGCGGTGTTTGGTACAGGGGTTCTGATCGCTTGAACAAGTCAAATTGTTGTTTGGTAAACAAAATGAAATAAAAGTTTAAAAAGATGAGATTGGTTTAAACCAAGCAAAACCTCCAGTTTTGAAAACTTCGTACCCCCCAAAAAAAAAAAAAAAAAAAAATTTATGGTTTGAACAATTTGAACTACCCGAACCCGTGACTACATTTATAGTGTTTTTCATAATTCTTACACTATCTAACCACCTGTTCTATAATATGTTGTTTTATTTTTTGTTCAGACTTTTACATTTCAAAAGCGAGTTCAAAACCATAATTCAAAACTATTAGTTCAAACCGCAAGATTCAAAAATATATTGATTCGAACCCATAAATCAAATGTTTCTTCAATGTGTAATAGCAAATCTTACAAAAACATTATGTTCATGAAAGAATTACCTAGACTATATGGATCTAGATTTGCTAATTTTTTCATTCTAGAAGCATAGGAAGAAAAATCTTCTGAATGGGAGTTAGAATAAAAAAGAATTTTTAAAGCTTGAGTTTAATCATTCACTTGTTCTTCTACTATGCATTTATTCTTCTGCTCTGTGTACCTGTCTTATCCAACGAATGGTGTAAAAATTACACATGCACAAAACACACTCCCGAACCAGGTAGCATTACCAGGGCAAGAAAACCCTTCGCATGGGTACAACAACCTAAAAAATCACATGATGTCAGAGATGAACACCCAACCACCAACCACCTAAACATCAATGAAGACTGCTAACCCACGCGAGCCACTGCCCACAAACCAGAGCAACAGAAGGGAAAAACTATGACACTTAAGGATTTTTAATGTATTTAATATGCAATAATTAAAGATTATGTTAAGTAATTTAAATACAAATTTTGTTAGCTAAATTTTATGCTGAAAAAATTGTAAAATGTTTTAAGAACATAAAGAGTGTCAAAAGGATTATTGTTTTAATCTGATTTTCACAATAAATTCCATAAAGTGAAAATGAAATATTTATGATTAAAAATCATGTCATCATTTTAAACCAGGAAGGAATGATTAAAAAAAAAGCTAGAAAGTTTAATTGTTGTAATATGTATTGTAACAAATTTTAAGACAGAAATACACTGTAAGAAATATACAGTATTAAAATTATACTGCATAATGTAATACAGTATAAAAATTAAACTGTGTAAAGTTAAGCGATATAAGAATTGTATTGTTAAAGAGTGTCACAAAGATTATTGTTTTAATTTGATTTTCACAATAAATTCCATAAAGTGAAAATTTTTACGATTAAAAATCATGCCATGATTTTAAACCAGAAAGGAATATGATTTTTACGATTAAATTTCATAAAGTAGATTGAAGAACGACGCATATGAAAATCACACATCAATTTCTATTAAAAAATTAAGACAATTACTACTAGGAGTGATTTGTAACTAATTTGTAAGTTCAGAGCGTAAGTTATTAAAATTAAAAGTTTAAGGGTCAAATTGCCAAAAATGATAAGTTTGGGGAAACTGTTGCAAAAAGATTTGCAAGCTGGCCTAAGTTTGTTGACTGCTCTTACCTGTGTATTCCTGTTGTTTATCTCCGACACAATAGATTTTTTGGTAAAATCATTTACTTCTGAGCGCAAGTAGTCAATGCGATGTGGATTTTGAATTTAAGAAAATTATATAAAGCACACTGTTTTTTTTTTTTTTTTTTTTACGTTGCACGACAATGTTCTTCTTTTAGATGAAATTCATCTATAGTAAGTAATATTTTTTAAATTAATCTAAGTAAATAACGTCTTTTGAAAATATTTATAGTAAATAATATATATACAATGTAAATAATTTATTTACTCTATTATTTATAGTATAAATATATCTTATTTATATATTAAATAAAGTTAATAAGTAAATAATTTATTTATCCTTTATTTACAATGTAAATAATTTATTTACTGTGTTTTGAAAATATTTATAGTAAATAGTATATGTACAGTGTAAATAATTATAAATATTTCTTATTTATATAGTAAATAAAGTTAAGTAGTAAATAATTTATTTATCTATTATTTAAATATAAATAATTCTTATTTACATAGTAAATAAATTATTTACATTGTATATATGCTATTTACTATAAATATCTTTAATACTTGCCCTTTATTTTAAAAAGTTTCAAAAATTATGTCCAATTTCCTTATTCTACCTGTATTTTACCCTTAAAAGAATTGGGCCATCAGTATTAGTAAATGATTTATGTACGGTTAAGGAGGTATTTTTTTTTTAAAAAAAAGGTAAAGTAATATATTTTTAAATAATTAGCACAAGAATTTGACAGTAACTTTAATACTCAGTTGTTATTCCATTTTTGTATTTTTTTTATCCTTTGAAATTCTGGCTTCAAAAATTCATTACTTTTTCATTCCAATTTTGACTAAAAAGATTCTTCTTCTTATGTATTCAAAGCGAAAAAAAGAAACTAATTCGTATCGATATCGTCAAGATAATTCTTCCATCATCATCGAGTTTTTGTAAGAGTTGTTACAAAATATTTAACTTTTTAAAATTATTGTTTTCAACACTCTATCCAAAAATAGATTCAAATTTTATTTAAAGTTCAAATCAAAGTTTATCTGCGCGTTCAAACATTAGTTCAGATTGTTCTTCTAATCACCTCAATTCAAATTGGTTTTTAGGAGAAGCATTCCTATCAAATACCTTATTGGAATATATGAGCAGTCTACCAGCATCATATTGTCTACGACATCCAGATATTCAGTTAATGGTTCTATATACCAATTATTCTACTGCAAATGGACTATGACTACCAAAACAAAAGTGGACCCATAGCGTTGACAAATACATTCAAGTGTCGACGAAAATTATAGTGATAACTAGATATGGTTTTTTTGACCTTCGATTTTAATAAAACCCAAAAGACATATATTGATTGGTGAAAACACGTTTAGTGACCTTGTTTTTGTTTTTGTTTTTGTTTTAATTGTCATTTTTTAAACGATGGAAACAACAAATTTCTTATTTTCAAATATTTTAAAATAAAAACTTATTTTTGTAGTCACCACTATAACTAAGATTGCCAACAAATTAAGATAGCCCGACAAGTCGAGATCGCCGTCTTGGTCAAGTTAAGATTGTTGTCGAGGTCACGCCTATTGGTTGGGATTGTTGTCGAGGTCAGGCAAGGTTGGATCAAGATTGCCATGGGGGTCAAGTTGATGCTGGGGATCACCACCATTATTAGGTCGATGGGTCAACGGGTCAAGATGGTCGATGGGGTCAAGACCATTGTTGAGGTCTGGTTGATGGATTGTAATTGCTACTGGGGTTAGGTCGACAAATTAGTTTTATAAGTTTGTTTATGTTTTAGAAAAGAGATGACTCGTTGTCGGTCTCGATCCTGATCCTGACCCTAACATCGGTCCATCAATCTGATGCTGACCTCAATCCTAATCTTGTCCTATTGATCTGATCCTGGTCCTATTCCAAGTTTGTCGGCTTGATCCCAACCTTGACCTTGTTTCATCAATTTGATCATGATGTTGACCCCATCTCATCAGTCCAATCTTGGCCCTAACCCTAATCCATAAGTTTGAACCCGATACCAACTTGGCCAGTCGGTCCAAACCAATCCCACCCCTTGGTCCATTTGATTCTCACCCCAACCCTAGGTTGTTGATTCAACCCTAACCTTAGCTCGTCGGTTGGATCCCAACCTCAACTCCAACTGCAGCCCCAGCTTATCGGTCCAATCGCAAAAAATGTAAATCTACATATAGATATAGAGTGTGGAAAAAAAAATTTTAAAATGTTTAAGTGGCGTTTGGTACATAAGTTCTGATCACTTGAACAAGTTAAATTGTTGTTTGGTAAACAAAATGAAATAAAAGTTTGAAAAGATGAGAATGGTTTAAACCAAGCAAAACCTCTAGTTTTGAAAACTTTGTACCCCCCACAAAAAAAAAAAAAAAAAAAAAACTTATGGTTTGAACAATTTGAACTACCCGAACCTGTGACTACATTTATAGTGTTTTTCACAATTCTTACACTATCCAACCACTTTGTTCTATGATATGTTGTTTTATTCTTTGTTCAGACTTTTACATTTCAAAAGCGAGTTCAAAACCATAATTTAAAACTACTAGTTCAAACAGCAAGATTCAAAAATATATTGATTCGAACCCATAAACCAAACGTTCCTTCAATGTGTAATAACAAATCTTACAAAAACATGATGTTCATGAAAAAATTACCTAGACTATATGGATCTAGATTTGCTAATTTTTTCACTCTGAAAGCATAGGAAGAAAAATCTTCTAAATGGGAGTTAGAATAAAAAAGAAGTTTTAAAGCTTGTGTTTAATCATTCACTTGTTCTTCTACTGTGCATTTATTCTCCTACTGTGCATTTATTCTTCCGCTCCGTGTACCTGTCTTATCCAATGAATGGTGTAATAATTACACATGCACAAAAAAAAAAAAAAAAAAAAACGGATAACCAATTCAGGAAGTAAGTTCTCTACTCCTTACTCCCATATGAATCTACATAGTTGAATTTGATCTAGATGGTCTAAAAAAGTTTAGTTTAAAAACAACAAAAGGATATTGACGTACAATAGATACACCCAAATATATAGGTTTTTATCATTTTGATCCCTATATTTTAAGAAAACATCATATAAATGCCTTGCTGTCCGTAAAATATCAAAATAGTACCTTATAGTTTTTAAAAATATTATTTTGACACTTAAGCCTGTGTTTTAGATAGTGAAATTTCTTATTTATCTTTTTATTAATAAACCCCAACTTATTTTGTTTCCGTTTTGTTAAAACTGAATAAGAAAATAAATACAAGCACTACCAAAAGAATGAAAAAAAATCCACATTTATCATTTTCTTGAGAAGTTTAATTTAATTTTTGTTTTGAGTTTATATTATAGTTTTACACATTAATTAATTAGGGGTTCACCATTGATAGGGTAAAAAAGGAATCCCACATTAAAAAAAAAAAAAAAAGTTCGGGAAACCAGAAACGCTACAAAAGAGTGCAAAACTCCACTTCCCGTACTGCTTAATTATGTGCCGTTAAAGATGTATCGAGTGGTACGTGAGTGTTTAGTTGTACGCTTCTTATAGTGGAGCCAGCTGCTTATTGACAAAGCTTGAAATATTAGAGAGTGTGTCGCATCTGATTTTTGCCGGAAATGGGGGAGTGTAGGCTTGGGAAGTACGCTGGCAGAAAACTACCCCGTTTGAAGGAGAGAGGTAGCACAGTCGAAGAAAGCTGTCTGAAACTCCCGGCGATACACACATCTTCAATTTCAAATCTTACACAGGAGGTTTACATAGAAGGCCGTCTAGAAGGGAATTTTGCGAGGTCTTTTCTTTAAGGAAATCAAATGAATTGAAGGTCTTTGTTTCGCCGGTGATTTGTTGACAAATTTAAAATTACCAAGTGGAGTGATCAAGCATTACTTAGTTAATAGACTGCAAATAGACTAACCTGAAATTAATGAACTGGTAAAGCATCTAACGATTGATGGGCAATAATGATTCTATGCACTGGTACAAAAATTCAAAAGAGAAAAGCTTAACCAAAAAAAGTTAGGAAAAAAAGGGAATAAACTTTCTTCAGCATAAAATGAAGAAAATCGAATTTCCTTGTGCAGTAAAAGGTCGAGTTAGTTGAAGTAAGCTCAATAACCGAAAGCAGGAAAGAGTGCAGGAACAGAAAGATCAAATTGCAAGCTGCTTGCGAGGTTTGGATTCATAGATGGGAATGAAGAATATCTCAAAGCACCCGTGAATAATGGCAAAAAATAGATAAATATGGGTAACCCGTGCAAAGAAACCATGAACGTTGTCTTCTCGTTTTTCCTTTTCTTTTTCTTTTTTTTTTTTCAAAGTAAACGTTGAAGATTTCCAGTATTATGTATTGTGTAATGACAAAGCTGCCCTTAATTAACGTTGCAGCAAATGTTTCTTTTGTCAGACACCAAAACCAATTCACTGAATCCGTTTGTATCCCAAACGCAATCTACAGCCGCACACCTCCTCCTCTTATTTCCTCTGAGTCTTACGATTAGGCACCATGGGTAGTGCTCAAAGAGTGCACACAATTGTAAATTTTCCCCGGGATACCAACATGATTTAAAGAAAAAGAAGAACTACAAGGTACTGTTTATTTTTTTGAAAAATATTGTACTAATGTAATGTTTCTTTTAAAACACACAGCAAAAAGATAATAATAATCATATATATATATATATAGACACGCAATCCTAACAGTATTATATTCCTATCTCAAATCTGCTAGCAATATTATATATATGTGAATAACAATATTACCCTGGTTTGATAGAGCCTTAGCAGCATTATTACTGAAATTTCTGTTTTTTTTTTTTCCTTTTATCTTCGGATGTGAATCAAGATGATTGCTTTTCTAACAACAAAATCAAATACTAAATTTCGATTATGTCATAAAATTTGGGCATTACATTATACATGTTCTTAACTATAGTTCATTCTTTTACTTTACCTAGGATGGGGCAATTTCTAACAATATCTTAACAACATATAAAATTGTCTCGAGCGCTTCGTTTTTTTTTTCATGAGAACAACTTAGTCAGGACAATTCGTTCCTTTTTTTTTTTTTTTTTTTTTTTTTTTTTTTTAACTTTTACTTTTCGTCCTTTTCTCTTTTCTTTTTCTCATTCCTTTTTTCCTCTACTGTTTTTCCAACCTTTTTCCTCCTCACGATCTTGTATTTGTTATTTTTTTTTTCCTTCTAAGAAAATATGTTTTCCTTTTTTTCGAACTCATTTGTTTTATTTTGATATATCAACAAAGTAATTCTTTCTTCTAACTTATCCTCATTATCGAACCTGCCTTTTTTTGTTAGAGCAATTTTTTTTTATTTTTTTTCTCTTCCTCTCTCATTGTTTAGTCTTTTCACCCTTTAAAATAACTTCTTTTAAATGTGTCTACATGTATTGTATAATTTCATTTCTATGTGCTTTTTAGGATATTTTTTTCTCCATTGCTTGTTCTTATTAAAATATGCTTTGCAAATTTTCTAATTGGCCCATTACAACAATATTTTTTTCTCTCAAAAACGTGTCACTTTTTAAAATTTTTTCCATGCAACTCTTTCAATTGTTATTTTCTAATAAATTCATTTTCTCTAATGTGTTCCTATCATTGTAATTTTGAATTTTTTTGCTTTATTTTTGTGAACATAATTTCTTCAATGTGTGTTCGTGTTTACTTTTTTTTGGTTCTTTTATTTTTATTTTGCCAAAAGATCCTCTACACGCTAATAATTTTTTGAAGGTAATTCTTTCATATAGTTTTCCTCAGCATGTTCTCATTGAAATATACTTTTAAATACATATATTTGTTTTATTTTTCTCTTGCTTTTTCTTTCTAATCTTATTTTTTTAAAAATATATCATCAAAAAAATTCATCTTATTTATTCCTACGTAATAATTTCATTTAATAATACCCCTTCTTTCGGAGAAATATTTTTTTCTTATTTTTTATTTTTCACTTTTTTATTGTTTTGACTTTTATTTTTCTTTTGTTTTTTCATTGTATTAATATTATTCCTTTTATCACAATAAGTTATTCTAATATGTACCCCTAATTATTTTACAATTTCATTTTCTATATGCTTTTTTACAATAATTTTTTCTCTCACTTACTCCTGTTAAAAGATGTTGTTAGATTTTTCTAATTGGCAAATTACATCAATTTTTTCTTCCTAAAATATGTCTCCTTTTAATTTTTTTTTTCACATCATCCTTCCAACTTTTTTTTTATTAATAAATGCATTCTCTAATTTGTTCATATTGGGGAATTGAAATGCTTTTTTTTCCCTTCTCGTACTCCTATTACCATAATTTTTTTTTTAAAATGTGTCAGTGTCTAATTTTTGGTTTATTATTTTTATTTTTGGTTTGCTGAAGATCCTTTATAGTGTCATTCTTTTTTAATGTGCTTCTTTTAACTACACAATAACATATGGATGGAGCTAATAAAATGAGTCTTCCACGTGCATAGCTTGTGGAATTCAACTAGATCTATCAAATTTTTAGTTATCGAGAATTGTTAAATAAATTTGGTGCATTCTTATGGAAAATAGTACCTTTTTGGGGGGATTTTGGCGTTGTTGCCTTAATTTATCGTACATGTATAATTTATCTTTTGAATTTTTAATTTTGGTAGGTTGCACCATGAACTTATAAATGTGCATCAAATTACTCCCACTAATGGTGATGTTAGTTTTTTAATGAAATTGAAATGTAACTTACACAAAAAATAGTTGATCAATAGCATGGTTGATCATTTTTATGTACTTTAACCATTGTTTATTGTTATTAATATCTTTAATTAAGCTTTTGTCAAAATAAAAAATTTTAAATTAAATTTGTTTTAAATACAAATTTTGGTTAACATTAGTGAAAATTGTCTATTCATACTCTTAATTAATAATTGATATGAAAATCACTTTGTTAGTTTTGTCAAAAAAAATAACATTGCTATCAATAAAGTGTGATTTGTTATATATTTATAAGTTTAGGATACAACTTGATAAATTTAAAAGTGACAAATTATAAATGTATGATAAGCCAATAATTTAAAAAAACATTTTTTTACTCTATTATTATTATTATTTTGCCAAGAATGGGAATCACACTAGAAAGTGCACCAAGCACAATGAGCGGACGGTTAAAATCCAATACAACAAAGATGAAGAAGTCACCCAACCTTTGTACCGTCCTCATACCCGTGTCTTTCTTCAACTTTCTTCCCAAACTTTTTTCCCCCACTTCCTCTTCTTTTTTCTAATAAGCTGTCTTTTGTTGTCTTTCGGCCTTAACAGAATGTTAGATGAGGCTTCCAATTATCATTCTATCTTCTTCTCCGCATCCAAAACCAACTCAACTCACAACCAAAAATGTCTTCCCTTTCAGAACTGCTTGCCAGAGAAGGACTTGAACGCAAAAGATCACTCCAAACAAGGCAAAAATCACTGAAAGACGGAGACAAATTTGCACCAGACAAAGGCTCCGTAGCTCTTCCTCTCTACATTTGCCACGACAACCATGGCCGCAAGAACCACAGCTCTTCCAAACAGAGGACAGAGAAATCTTTAACGACAAATGGGTCGTCGGTTTTTTCGTCAAAAAGGGTCGGTTCGGTCTCCGAAAGATCAAATTACAAGTCCTCTGTATCGTACTTTTCAAGGAGAGAAGACCCAGCAATTGATGAAGTATCTGTCCAAGCTGTTGTTTCTATACTTAGTGGATATGTTGGAAGGTTCATAAAGGACGAGAATTTCCGAGCAACGGTCCGGGAAAAGTGTGTTTCATGTTTGGCGAGAGGGAAAACGGATTTGGATGATTGGATCTTTGAGAAGCTGCAAATTGGTATTGAAAGTGTGGACAAGTTATTGGAGGAGAAAGGGATTTACAAGGAAACAGTAGTAGAGAATGCAATCAAGATTTTGAGTGTTGTTGTTTCTACAAACGCAGAGAAAGGAAATAATCCATGTCTCTCCGCTTGTGCTCAACTCTACTTAGCAATTGTTTACAAGATTGAGAGAAATGATGGAAAATCTACTAGACACTTGCTTCAAGTTTTCTGTGATTCACCCTTTTTAGCAAGAACCCATTTGGTTGCTGATCTTTGGGAGCTTTTCTTTCTCCCACATCTTTTACATCTTAAAGTTTGGTATACCAAAGAACTTGAGCTTCTTACGAACTTGGATTGTGGTGAAAAGGAGAAGAAAATGAAGGCCTTGAGTAAGGTTTACAATGAGCAAATGGATAAAGGAACCCTTGAGTTCGCTTTGTACTACAAAAAATGGCTCGAAGTTGGTGTTGGTAGTGCTCCGATTGTTGTTCCTGTAGTTCCTTTGCCCGTTCGACCATACAGAGCTTCTAGAAGGTCAATGGATACATGTAGCACGCAGTCCTCAGTTAACAACAACCTGTAAGTACTAAAACACCTAATATTTTATATGAATGGTTTATGTTGTAGAAGAAATTCAATTATTATGTCAGATTTTGGTGTTTAATTTTTCTATCTAACCGGTATGTTCATGCCTCACTCATGATCATAACCGGCGTGTTCAAAGGATCTAAGCTCTTGTGATTCTATGTTTTATTAATTTCCTTCACTTTCTGTCAAAGATATCGAGCTGTGTTTGGCTCCAAGCTTGCGAGGAAATCTGCGAATTTTGCTGATCATAGTCGAGCTTTGAGGGATATGTGGGATGTAAACAAAGAGGAAAATACGGGCGCAGAGAAGGATAACTACAATAATGGAAGTTTTCTTTATGTGAGTAATTCTGTCTCCATCTCAAACTATTTTTTTTTTTAGTCTCCTGTAAGTTTGTTTGATTTGAGAATATATGCTATTTACTTTGACAGAGAGAGCCTACTCGTCGAAGGTCATCGAGCCAATTTGAAAGAAATTGGAAATCTGATTTATCGACAGAGACACAGAAATCAGACAATGTTAAATTATTTACCTGCCAGCAGAGTGCGCCGTTACGGCTAGAATGCATGATGAGTGGCAATCATTTAGCAAAAAATAGCTCGATTCGGAAAAAGGAAGAAAGTAAAAATCTTTCGAGCAATTTAAGCAAGGCTATTGCATCTGTTTGCTCCTCGGATAGTCTAAATGAATGTGAAGTTGCCATTCGTATAATTACAAAAGCCTGGTTGGATTCGCATGGCAATCCTGTTATTGAAGCCGCATTATCAAAAGCATCCGTCATTGAGGGAATGCTCGAGGTGCTGTTTGCTTCTGAGGATGATGAAATTTCAGAACTGGTGATATCGATTTTGGCAGAACTTGTATCGAGGAGCGATCTAAACAGAATGATCGTACTGAATTCAGACCCTCAGCTTGAAATCTTCGTACAACATTTAAGAAGCAGCAGTCTATTTCTAAAAGCTGCTGTTCTGCTTTACCTATCAAAGCCAAAGGCGAAGCAAATGATATCGGTTGAGTGGGTGCCATTAGTCCTTCGAGTGATGGAGTTTGGAGACCAACTGCAGACTTTATTCACAGTGCAGTGCAGGCCTTTAGTGGCAGCATTTTATCTTTTAGATCAACTCCTTACAGGTTTTGATGAAGACAGAAACTTAGACAATGCGAGACAAGTGGTTTCGCTAGGAGGGTTGAGCATGCTGATGAATAAAATTAAGATGGTAGATACCACTGAGAGGATCAATGCTGCTATGTTCATCTCGTGTTGCATCCGAGCTGATGGAAGCTGTAGAAACTACTTAGCTGAAAATTTGAGCATAGATTCGCTTGTCGAGCTCGTTGTGCTGGAATATCACAGAAATTCCAGGTCGGCATTTGCTTTATTGATTGAATTACTCTGCCTTAGTAGGTAAGCTTATAATCTCAATATACTGTAAACTCTTCTGCTTTCTTTTGGAAGTTCTTTTCTTATAACTTGAGGAAAATCTTCCCAGGAGAACACAAATAAATACGATATTGAACAGACTAAAAGAAGGTTGGGATGGTTTAAACACCATGCACATCTTGTTAGCCTATCTCCAAAAGGCTCCATCGGAACAACGCCCACTAGCTGCAGCCATATTGTTACAGCTTGATCTCCTGGTAATTTCATATCAGTGTTCTTGTGGTCCATAAGGAACTAATCCTTTTTTTAAGTCTCCTAGAAACATCTAGTACACATTGATAACTATAAGCCTCAGAAGTTTGTCAACCTTATTGTTGGTCCCAAATTGTGTAGTTTATAATATTTTAGCTCCCTCATGGAGTAGCAGCTTTGTTGCAGGAAGATCCTTCAAAGTGCAGCATATACAGAGAAGATGCGGTTGAAGCAATTATAGCAGCCTTGGATTGTCAAATATACAGTGAAAATGTCCAAGAGCAATCTGCGAGAGCTCTTCTTATGTTAGGAGGTCGATTTTCTTACACCGGGGAGGCAACAATAGAGAACTGGCTTTTAGAACAAGCAGGCTTCAATGAATTTGCAGGGAGCACGTATGAGAGACCTGAAAATGCAAGTCCTTTCTGTTTTGTTACACCCTTTTGCTCTCTAGTTGAAAGTTTCGATCTTCTAATGACTAACTGATTGGCGGCTGTGGTCTTCATTCATGATTAGGGAGCGGATGAAGAAGCGGCAGAAAACTGGCAGAGGAAAGCAGCTGCCATCTTGTTTAAGTGTGGCAACAAGAGATTATTGGATGCCCTTTCGGTTTCCATATCGAATGGCATTTCAAGCTTGAGCCGAGCAAGCCTTGTTACGCTTTCGTGGATGTGCATCTTTCTAAATTCAATTGGAGATGAAAATCTACAGTTAATGGCATGCTCAATTCTTGTACAGCCGCTGGTAGCATCCTTTATTTATGATAAAGATGTAGAGGGAAAAGTGCTTGCATCATACTCGTTACTACATCTCACAAAGATTTCAGGTATGTCTTCTGATATATGTTCTTGAATACTAAATATATATACGTGGACATAACAAGCCTAGCTAGCTCTAAGAGACTCTTATTTTTAGTGTCCATCCAGAGAGTGAGAAAGAAAATTAAACATACAATTACAGTCTTATCATTGGACAAAATCCCAAACATGATTCAGATAAAACTCATCCATCTTAAATCTAAGCTAAACCGATTGCTTGAACAACAAGCATGTGAATATATATATATATACATAATTTAATGCAAAAAGAATTTATATTTAGATGCTAACAATTATGAGCTTTGCAAAAAAAAAAAAAAAAAAAAAATGTATTTATAGGTAATTACCAAATGCACTATAATGATTTTTGGTCATCATTAGAATAATCAACATGCCAGGGGCACAAAAAAATAAGCGCTTTCTTTGACGTACTTTTATTTTTTTAGTGCCATAAAAAAATAAAAAGAAAAAAAACCAACCCTACATGCAGAAGGCCAACAAAAATATATATTAATAGTTGACAATCTGAAGGGTTGATATCGTTCCAAACTAAGACAAAGTCGCAAATTTGACACCCTAATTAATCCGGACTTAGTTATAATATTTTTCGTTTACCAATATAGTATTGTTTGTAGGTTTGTGTAACACTCAGTTTGTTTAGGTGTAATCCTAAATGTCACAAGCAATAGACTACATTTATTACGTGTTTCATTCAAGAAAATTGAGTGTTATACAAAAATATGAATGATATTTTATAAGCAAACGAAAATTTTTACAAGTACCTGATTGGTTAGGGTGCTTGACTGGAGAGAATTCCTATAAACTAATAGTTGGTGAACATTTCAACTATCGTTTTGGCATTTTGAATTATTCTTATTACGTTCATTATTAACCCTTGTTTCTTTTAACCATGTTGGACAAATTTGCAGAAGAATGTGTATTAATGCTCTTATCATTGGACAAGGATGAGTTGCTCAGTCATCTTAAACAGCTTCGCTTAGTAACATGGACGGCTGACGAGCTTCTTTCCATTATCTTTAGCCAAGTATAAGGACTAATGTAAGATATTTTATTCAATTCTTGTAGATTTTTTTGCTCTGATTGCCTGCTGTAGATTAGTAATGCGTGTTAATTCTTTGTCCATGGTTTTGTACAGTGCGTATTCTAAATAAAGATAAAACTGTTTTTTTCTTTTTAATTCTTTTTATTTCCTTAAAAATAAAATGGAAATAAATTCGGTATGGAAGAGTAATGCTCCGTTCGGAAACACCTGTTTAGTTACTCCAAAAAAACTCATTTATTGTAATAAGAACCATTCACCTTTTATTTCTTCTCTCTTTTAACCAAGCTTAAAAATGTGATAATTTTTTTCCTTTGAATTCTAATTGAGACGATTTTCTTCCTAGGCATTCAAAATGAAAAGAGGAACAACAAATCTCCTAAACCAATCTCCTATGCATTCAAAATGAAGAGAGGAACAAATCTTCATCTATATTGTCTATAAAAATTTATCATACATGTTGAGATTTTTTTAAATTTGTCAGAAAGCCTTGCCAATTTAAATGAATATTTTCAACATCTAACTAAATACCTATTACAATCCATTCAAATTCAAATTATTATTTAAAAAATCCAATCCAAGCGGCAGTTTGAATTGGTTCTCATCCAAACCAATTCTAATTTAAACTTTACTATTTGGAACCAGCAAGTCAAACATAGTGTAAGATATACAAAATGTGTGTACTTTTTACCTTACAAATTGTTTGTGTACGTGTAAATATTGGCTTGACTAATTTTTCAATCAATAAAAAATCACAATATAGAAATTGTAGAAGTTTCATGTTATAAGCTATAAATCAAATCTCATAATAAATTTGAGATTGATTAAAATCAGCAGTAATTTCAATGCATAGATGCGTAATCTATACAAGCACTTCTGCCTCGATATGTTAAACTCCTATTCCAGTCTTCGCAAACCTAGAAAAGGACGTTTTTCTCAAAAAAAAAAAAAAAAAGAAAAAAGAAAAAAAGAAAAAAAAAAAAGGAAAAGGACATCAGTTTTTTTCAATTAATGAATTTAGAATCTTTACTGGGGTTTTTTTATATATATATAAAAAAAAAAAAAAAACTTCAAGTAGTCCTTGTTCCTAATATGATGATCACATTAGAATTATATAATAATTTAAAATTTTCAAAAATAAAAAAACACTTGATTATAATTTAACAGTTACAAAGTCAAGTAGATATTTTTTTTAACCTACGACATAATTTGATTTGCTTAACAAATTCTACCGCATTTCCAGTAATCAAAAAAAAAAAAAAAAAAAAAGTATAGGCCAATGATTTCCTTGAAACTTGACCACTTCCATGTGCAGATTCCTTGACAACTCAAATTCCTTCGGTAGCGACTGGCAGAGCGAACAAACACCCATTAAACTTTTTGTTGTACACGTTTGAATTCATGCCTTATTGCTTTCAATGTCCCTCATTTAAAAAAAGAAAGTGGCATCTTCAAGTGGAACCCAGCGGCAGCAAGCTGATAATGGAAACAACAACCTTGGCTACACTAACTTTATAGCCATGTGGCATAACTTCGGAGGAAAGAAAAACATCTATGGTCCCCGATCTAATTTGGCGGTCATAAAAATAATAAAAAAAGTAGTGAACTTCTATTAAAAAAATGAAAAGAAGTAGTTGCCAACATGTCACTGCAATCTTACTGGGATTTTAAAAGCTAATTTTTCAAATATTTGTCACCCTCCTTGAAAGCAATCCGCCTCCAAACAACTTAAGTTTATTTGAGATAAAATGATAAAATTATCCATTTGGCAACTGCAGTTAGAGCATTTTCTAATGGTTTTAACCACTTTTACTACAATGTTTTTTATTATAAATTTTAAACTAAAAAGTTGTTCAAACTATTCTCCTAAAAAAGACCTTAACATAATATCAGAGTTGGAGATCTTGACTTTTGAATTTAAACTATTATAATTGCACACTTTGAAATTATTATTACGTGTTAATTTTAAATGGATTTATTAGTAATATTAACAGAATTCGTAATAAATAATTTTGGCAAAACTCCAACCTTACCTTCTTCAAAATAATTTTGCGTAGTTCTTGTAAACTGAATACAACGAAGCTTAAAAAATCCTTCTAAGAATTCCAGCTATTATCTCTTTTGCATATAGCATATCATCTTATTATTTATTTATTTATTTATTATTGTATGGATTATTTCTTCCTGTGTAGAGGTTTGCCTTACTTTTTAGTTACTAAATATAAACACCGCTCCCCACGCTTATTTTTTTTTTGCATTTTTTAGAAAAAGGATATCTAAAATTTATTTTTATACATTTATTATTCACCTAATATTTTAGTTTAGTAAAAAAAAAGTTGAAGAGATAAAAATTTAATAAGAAAATTAGACAGCAAATTATTTATGAGCAATATAAATAAAAAAAGTTTTTGAGAGGATTATAAGACAAAAATGTTTAAACAAGATCAAATCTGAGAAGCAAATATTTGAGTGGAGCAATTGGGCACATTTATGAGGATCATGGTGAGGAAAAAATTTACTAAAAGATGTTTAGGAAATCACATATTTGAAAAAATTATTTTAATAAGAGGAGATCGGGAAGAGAAAAGTTTAATAAGATCCATTAGAAACATAAGAATTAATAAAAATAATAAACAAATAAATGGATTAAAATGCATGTTTCAATTAGAACATGCGTTTTGGTTGAATGTGCATGTGAGAGCAAAAGTGTTAGTATGTGTACACAAATAAGGCATTTGTTTTTTATTTAAAGAGAATATAGTTAGCAAAATCACAGAGAGAATTAATTAGGAGGTACAATGAGAAGATAGCACAGGGAAATACCACTTAAAAGAATACGAGTAAGGATATATGTGAGAGAAAATATTTATGAATAAATTGAAATGGATGGCATTTATAAGGCAAAGAGTAGTTGGGAGTGCCATTGTTAAAAAAGAATGTTTGTAAGTAGAGAAATATCAGGGAAACAAAATGACAAAGGCAAACTAAAAAAAAAAAAAGCTTAAATTAAAAGGGGTATGATCCAAATTTCAAGGTTATGCTCAATAAGTCAATATTATAAAAGGATGTAAAATAATATGTAATAAGCAAAATTTTAAAAATATTTTGATGATACACATTAAAAAAATCAATGAAGTGACTAAAAATGTATAAAATATTTGAGAAAAAGCAGCAAAAAAATGCACACATTAGACAAACCAAAAAAAAAAAAAGTATAGACAAACAAAAAATAAAGTATTGAAAATTCAAATGAGAAAGTAGGGAGAAAGAGAGAGAGAAGAGGACCATATGAAATAAGGATGAAAGGAGTGGGGAAAACGTGAGATGAAAAAACAAGGGGGATGGAAAAGAAAGAGCGTAAAAGAAAGGAAAAAACAAGGTATAAAAAAAGATTGAGGCCGTTTTATTCCATCCACCCATGTGTCAATAGCATTTTATACATAGTAAAGATAAGTTGTGTGGAAAATACGAATCTAGATATGATAGATGGGGGGGTGGGGGTGGGGGGGGGGTGTGGTTGGGAAGATTAGAAACACTAACTGAATCCCAAACCACATAATCATAAAAAATATGTATATATTAATTTAAATAACTTGCACTGTTATTCAGGTAATACATCCAAAACATCTCCTATATTTTACTTAAATACCACCATTGTTCTTACTATGTAAATGCCTAAACCACCTTTTGCGTTTATAAAATAATAAATAGACTCCTTGAAGTAATTAAATTTTTCAAAATACTAGAATTATCCTTCCTAACCTTTATTAAATACAATTTAAAACATTATTAAACCAACATACTCTTAAAGAAATTAAAAACTCTTAGGAAAAATTGAATTATGTGGTCACTAGTCCTCCATATCACTTCAATTTCCACCCTAAAGTTCATCATACTAAAAATAATTCTTATTTAGCTAATTATACAACAATCTCCACCTTAGCCAAATAAAAAAAAACATATATTCTTTTCTAAATAGTTATGCTTCTTCGTTTGAGAATTCAAAACATTTTCCTTTTTTTTCACACACACAATTCTTAAGATTTTGAATCATCGTATTGTACCATAACAAGTATAGGTACTTATAATTCACAAACAAGAACTTCACCTTGTCACATATTGAAAGAACTTTGCTCAAAACTATGGTCCAACTTTAATGTTTAGCTTCCCTGAAAGTTCATCAACCATCCAGATAGATTACAACACACACCATGCATCAACACTAAACCAATGCCCGCATGCAAATTTGTGGACTTGCTAGTAGTAGCACATTCTCTTTTATGTTAACTTGTGACATGCCATGAGGAGGATCATGTCCTTCTCTGAGGGCATCATTGTATCCTATAAGTAGAGAGACAACATTAGCATTTGAATTTAACTTGGAGCTACTAGTCAAACCCACCCCACCACTTTTCTAACTATTTTTCTTTAGTGTCTAAACTGCCCATACCTCGAATAGAATTCATTCTTTGCGAAATTATTTTAGTTTTGATTTCCAGCTGCAAATATTGTGTTCTTTAATGAAGTATGACCTCTACTCCCTAGCCTTCTTTCCTTATAAAGGAGTTTACCAGCACTTGTTAGAAAACGATACACAGCAAAATTTTTAAAAATTTTAAATCAAAGTCTTGTTCAAATAACAAGTTTGACATGCTAAGTATATAAATTAATAAACAGATCTTAGGTACCTCCTTTGTATACCAAAGACATCAGAAAAACCAAGTAGAGAAGAATGTTAGGGAAGAGCCTCAGCCAACTAGTCTTCATTACTATTCTCTTTCTACAATCAAAGTGCGGGTGGTCTCATATTGTATAGCTTGTCTTCTGATGATTCTCCTTCCAACCACTTGAGAAAGCCTAGAGCTAAAGTTCGAGATGTTGAACAATAGCTCTCTAAGAGTTTCAAAGCTTATATCCCTAGAGTACTCACTCTTTACTTCTCAAATAATTTGAGAAATAATGAAAAATAGTTCCCTTCATATAGTGGCAAATCTAGGGTTAGTCCTTATTAGATTAGGCTTTAAAATTCAAGCCTGGATCAATTTTTGATGAAAAACACATCAAAAACGCATAATTGGATTATCTTATGTGGTATGCCGATCTAGGAGATTGGCCTATCAAACTGGCTCCACTGGCCTGTCGAATCATCTACACTGACCTACCAAACTTGGCCATTGGCCTGCTGATTGAGCGATAATTTAGAAATCACAAAATGTTTGATTTCACCTGAGAATCCTAGATAGAGCCTCAATTTTAATTTAAATTACCCGATAGAGAAGTTATCTGATTAAAACAATCATATACAGATAACCCATGCTAAATAAAATATTATCTGAATAATTCAACGTTTATCTTGAATTAATTTACAAAATTAATTCAACTAATAAACTAACATGACTTTTTAAATCCACTCTATCAAATTTCAGCCAATCTAATAATCAATATAAGTCGCCAACATGTAAGAAAAACATGTTGTATCATTACTGGAATTATTATAAGCTAGCAAAGAAGACTTGATGGACATAAATATATCACGCTCTTATAATTATAAAACAACATATCCCAAATACATATATTTTATAATTATCAACTCTAACATTAGTCCACTAAAATTTTAGAGTTGTACTCTTGAACTATATAAAATTACGAATCTCTAATTAGTTAATCGTCCATGACATATTATAATGTGTAGCATCCCCGATATTCATAATTCGCTTAAGGATAAATTCTATTTTAACTTCTCAATTATTTTTATCTTATGTTCCATTATCTCACCATTGGAATACTTACTATTCATAAATAATATACCGTTCAGTTAGACCTATGTATTTAAACAGCTTAGTGCTCTAATCTTCCAATTACAGATAATACCTACAAAAAAATATCATTAACTCAACAAAAGAGCTATGGATTCCATATCTATGAATAACGAGTCTATGTCAATCAAGAGTCATGTCTCCAACATACCAGTATGCATACCATCATTGAATTAGGATGTCACCCTTTGGTACATCCAAAGACACAAGTTAAGAATATGGGCCTATAACACATATAATTGTCAAAAGTGAATTGATTTAAACAAATAGAATTATTAATCAAATAAATTCAACATTTGTCCCAATCCAATATGTTGTCACCTATGACAATATACCAACGTTTCTACTCGTGGAATCCCACTTTGATGACTAAGACAAGTTATCTCCCAAATGTAAACAACATAAGAATCTTACCATGAATAAAGCGCCCAATTTTATTTCCTCGATTGTTGACCTTATCATTTGAACTATATCACTTTTAAAATTCATGTCTTCTGCATAATCTGAGAAATGAACATAAAGAGGACAATATTTGATATATGAATAATAAATAAACTTTTTATTGATTAAATGTTTTAAAAAACTTATTACATCATTTAATCCTTAGGGCACTTAGTCTAACAATCTCCCACTTGTCCTAAGTAAGTAAATTTGACATGTTTCGCATCCCAGTAGCCTCTAGGTGCTTCTTGCAAACCTTCATCAATAGTGTTTTCATGAAAGGATCAGCTATATTGTCCTCAGACATGATCTTGCATACTGCAACATGTCCGCCCTCAGCGTAGTGTTTTATCACATGATATTTCCAATGTGTATGCTTATTTTTCATGTGAAATCTTGGTTCATTAGAATTAGCTATCGCTGCAATGTTGTCATAATACATCAAAATCAGCTTATGCATACCAGGAACTACCTCAAGATCCTTAAAGAACTTGTCCAACCACATAGCTTCTTTCGAAGCTTCACTAGCTGTCACATACGTGGCCTCTATCGTTGAATCCAAAGTGCAATCTTGCTTGACATTTCTCCAAACAATGGCATCTCCTCCTAAAGTAAACACATATCTTGAAGTTGATCTTCTTGAATCTAGATAGGATTAGAAATCAGAATCAGTATATCTAAGAGGTATTAGATCCTTACCAAAATACACTAGCATATAACCTCTAGTCCTTTTCAAGTACTTGAAAATATGCTTGACCACAACCCAAAGGTTTGGTCATAGATCAGACTAAAATAGACTTACTGTCCTGATCGCATAACAAATGTCCGGTCATGTACAAAGCATACCATACATAAGGCTACCCATTACTAAAGCATAAGGCACATTGTTCATGTGTTCTCTTTCGTCATCAGACTTTAGAGAGTCTTTCTTAGAAAGAGTAATTACAAACTTAGATAGTTGCCCACCTTTCTTGGAATTCTACATTGCATACTTCTTGAGAATTTTATCTATGTAGGTAGCTTGGGATAAAGCTATTATTTTGTTCTTCCAATCTCGAAAGATTTGGATACCTAGAATATAATTAGCTTCATCCAAGTCTTTCATGTCAAACTACCTAGTCAACTATAATTTGACAGATGACAATGCCCCAACATCATTGCTAATAAGTAGAATGTCATTTACATACAGCAGTAGAAAAATCATCTTCCTATCCTTAACATGTTTGTTAACACATGGTCCATCAACGTTTTTTTCGAACCCATAAGTCTTGTTCACTTGATCAAATCTTATGTTTCAAGAATAGGAAGTTTGCTTAAGTCCATAAATTGGCTTTAGCAGCTTACAGACCTTATTTTGTTGACCCTTAGCTTTGAACCTATCTAGCTACACCATATATACGATCTCATCAAGATAGCCATTTAGAAAGGTTGTCTTGTCATCCATTTTCTAAATCTCATAATCGAGAGTAGTAGCAATGGATAAGAGAATGCGGATAGACTTAAGCATGGTTATAGATGAAAAGATTTCATTGTAATCGATTCCTTTCTTTTGCATGTATCCCTTTGCTATCAGTCTAACATTATGGGTTTCGACTTTTCCATTTGCTCCTTTCTTTCTCTTGTAGATCTACTTACACCCTATAGGTTTTACCCCTTTAGAAATGTTTACAAGTTCCCAGACTTGATTAGTCTTCATAGATTTCATCTTAGTGTTCATAGATTCTGTCTAGAGCTTTGAATCAACATTCTCCATAGCTTATATGTAAGTGTAAAGATCCTTATCATATTCAACCGGTTCAGCCAAGTAAGCTTCACTATTGAACATATACCTCTCGCGTTGACACCCAATCTTCCCACTACAACAAAGCTCCCTAAATTGTTGTTCAATTAGTTTTTCTACATGGATTGAATTGGCTTTAATCAAAACCCTTAGAGTGATCGAATCATTTGCTAACTCCTCGACTGCTACTTCACCATGAGTCTTAAAGTTGTTACATTCGTTGGTTAAGGAAAGTTACATTCGTTAAAACCACGACTTTATTTTCTTTTGAGTTATAAAAATAATCCCCCTTTTGTCCCTTTTGGATATCCTACAAACACATAAACTTCCAAACATGCTTCTAACTTATTTGCTTCCTTTTACAGGACATGAGTAGGACATCCCTATATGCAAATATGGTTTAAGGATGTCTTTCTACCAGACCACAACTCGTGAGGAGTTTTAGGAACTGATTTTGAAGGCATATTGTTCAAAAGATAACATCCGGTTTGTAGTGCATATCCCTAAACGAATAAAGGTAACGTTGAATAACTCATCATGGACCTAACAATGTCCAACAAAGTCCTATTCCTTCTCTCAGTCATGCCATTCTACTATGAGTGCTGGGCACAATCAAATAGGATAAAATCTTATTCTCTAATAAGTATCCTAAGAACTCATCAAAGAAGTATTCTCCACCTCGATCGGATCAAAGTACCTTTATGAGTTTACTTAATTGCTTCTCCCTTTTAGCTCGAAACTTCCTGAACTTGTCAAAAGTTTCGCTCATATGATGCATTAGGTAGATGTACTCATATCTAGATTAATCATCAATGAAAATGAAAAAGTACTTATACCCTCCTCATGCCTTGATATTTATAGGACCACAAACATCACTATACACTAGTTCTAGAACCTCTGTGGCTCAATTACCCTTAGACCCGAATGGTCATTTAGTCATTTTGCCATCTAAACAAGATTTACATTGTGGTATAGATTTCACCTCTAAGTGATTTAAAGGTCCATCCCTCAACAAGCTTTAAATCATATTTAGGCTAATATGACCTAATCGCAAGTGATAAAGATAAGTCTTATTAGAGTGAAAAGTTTTAAGTCTTTTAGAGTTATAATTAATCTCAGTGTTAAGTAGTAAGCCCATCTTAAGTTTATAAAGTATAGGTTGTTTAGTATTCATCCACTACAGATAAAATATTTGTTTTTATGAATTACAACTTTATTATTAAAAGAGATTGAATAAGAGTCTTTAAACAAACAAGCGACATAAATTAAATTCCTTTAAAGTTTAGGAACATAAAAAGACTCTCTCAAAACTAAAGTCCTATAACTATCAAAGTAAAGATGGACGTTTCCTATTGCTTTAGCCAACACTAAGGATCTACCACCTATCCATAACTTAAAGTGCTCATGTGGTAGACTTTTTGTTTCCTTGAATCCCTCCAGAGAAACACAAACATGATTAGTCACTCTAAAATCTATGATCCAAGTGTCATTTGAATCCTTAACTAAATAAGTTTCAATAATGAGAAGTTTGCAATTACCTCCTCGAGATAGGAAGTCCTTGCAATTCTTCTTGATATTCCCAACCTTTTTGTAGAAAAAGTACTTTAGCTTTTCTGGGTTCCTTTTCTCCTATTCTTATCCTTGCCTTTTGCCAGGACAGAAGATTTCTCATTCTTAGCCCTCTACTTCTTTCCATTCCTAGAGTTAGGATTAGAACCAAATGCAGCTGCCAAGTTTGCCTCCCCACCAACCAAAGCTTCCCTGATTAGATTCTCAAAGTCCTGTAACTATTTCATCAGCTTAGTCAAGCTAATATCATGTATATTGCTCAGTTATATGAAGCTCTAAATGGGATAAACTCCTTAGAGAGAGTCTTAAAAACCATAGTTATCTGTGACTCAGCATCAATGTTAGCTTTATAGGTTTGAGCCTCAGCGAGATAACCCATGACCAACATCATATGCTCCTTCATAGGAGTTTCTGGTCTTTGTTTGTAGTTTAGGAGCTTTTGAAGAGCCCCTTGCTGTTTCGTTAATGCTTGGTCTCCAAACAAGTATTCCAGATTACCTAAGATTTGCCTAGTAGTCTCACAACCCTTACGTTGAGCTCGTAACACATTATTCATGCTAGCCATAATGTAGGCGAGCTTTATTATTAGCATCCTTCTAGCGATCATATGCTTAGATTTACTCGTTAGTGGATTTGTTAGTAGGCTCAGTAGGACATGGCATGGTTAGCATAAATTTTAGTTTTTCAAAGGAAAGAACGATATTTAGGTTACTTGTCCAATCATTATAATTTTCTCCAGTTAATTTATTTCTATCGAGTATTGAAAAGACGAAGTGTTTGTAGACATTTTGATCTACAATAAAGAATCATATATCAATAAACAAACATTCCAAAATACTTTAGTAAGATAACACAAATAAGTAAGCATACAATATGTTTATGTGTCAAAACTTTGAAAATATCACAACCTTACAATGAAAATCCCAAACTCAAAATTCAACAAGACGCCTTAGAGACACCTGACAAATTCAATTCGGAAAATGGATCCCCTCCATTTAATATATGCCAACCAAGACTTGTCTGATCTGGCATATATTGATAATCTTTTTCTTTGGCCATTAATTTTATTAATAGAGCTGCTAGGGGAGGTTAATAATAAAATTAACCTTTAGTGCGTAACTATCATTTCAACTATTTTATCCATGATTTATAATCATCACTTAGGGGTGTACAACGATAAATCATGTTAAAATAAATTATCCATTTGGAGATCCAACCTGGTACATAATGAAATCCTTTCTTAGGGATCGGAACCGCTATATGTTACCTATGAACCAATAATGGAGGCCTTAGGTCCTTTCTTCGAAAGTCTTCTCCTACTTAATATTTTGAAAGTCAAGGTTTTATGTTAACATGCATGAACAATTTTTAATGAGCAGCACTCCCTATTCTACATTTGCATGTTATTAGCATATGTGTTAAAACATATTATAATGCAGATAAATAAAACAGCATGCAAAGCTACAAGGAATATAATAAAAAGTTGTAATATCATGGTTCCATCATAGAGAAAAGAAAATAAAGATTACAAAAGATCAATGGAAACATATTATCGATTCTTCATCTTGTATCTTCTTGTTGTATCCTTCTTCATGTGACATCTGTCTTTAATTCTTCAATTTCATATAGATCAAAAATTTATTTTTTTTATTATAATAAAATTTCATATTTATCAGAATTGTCTCAAAAAACAAAATAAAAACTACACTGAAAAATGCACTATTTTAAAAATGGTTTGGTCTGCTACCGGCTTGCCGATCTAGGAGATCAGCCTACTAGTCTATGATCATCGGTCTGTCGAAACTAGATAACTAGCCTATCGACTGATGTTGAATTATCATTTTTCCATACTTTTGTAGAAAATACATATAATTAGTTTTTAATTTATTTTTTAATAATTCAAAAACATAAAAATTTATAAACATAGAAAAAAATAGAGAACTCTAATCATCTCCATCTTCTAGATTCGTCTTCACTTTGAATAATTATTTTAACACAAATTTGACAAATCATAGTTAAAATAATAAATCTTAGATGGTGATGATAGACCGCCATCTAATTACAAGAAAAACCTAGATATACATTCTAACCTCTAATGAACCATAACCAATAAAATTAATTAATTAATATAATAATTAAAATAGAAATTTAATTAACCATAATTAATTAATATCCACCACATAATCTCATGACAACATTCAATTATATAGAAACCCTAGAGTGCTAACTCTCTAAAAAATTAAATTCAAGCATAAGAAAGATTAAGATCACATAATTTATATACATAGCATGATCACAAACCTATAAAATCAACGTAAAACTATGGCTCTCATACCAATTGCTGGAAAACTATATGCAAAGGAATTTTTAGAAATTTTAAATCAAAGTTTTTTTTTCTAAATAACAAGTTTCATATGCTAAATACATAATTTAATAACATATCTTACGTACCTGTTTTGTATACCAAAGACAGCAAAAAAACTGAGTAGAAAAGAATGTTCCGAAAAAGCCTCAACCAACTAGTCTACCTTGCTATTTTCTTTCCATTATTGGAGTGCGAGTGGTCGCATGTTGTATAGCTTTTCCTCTGGTGACTCTTCTTCTAACCACTTGAGAAAACCTAGAGCTAAGGTTTGAGATGTTGAACAATAGCTTTTTAGGAGTTTTAAGTTTCTCTCACTAGAGTACTCACTCTCTACTTCTTAAATGACCTAAGGAACTATAAAAAACAGTTCCTTTTATATAGTGGTCGAATCTGGGGTTAGTCCTTATCAGGTTAGGCTTCAAAATTCGAGTTTGTATCAACTTCTAATTAAAAACGCGTCAAAAACATGTAACTGGATTATTGCGTGTTTGGCATGCTGATATGGGAGATCAGCCTATCGAACTGGCTCCACTGGCTTACTGAACTGGCTTCTCTAGCTTGTTGAACTGTCTACATTGGCCTGCCGATTGAGCAATAATCTTAAAATCTCAGAATATCTTATTTCACACGAGAATCCTAGATAGAGTCTCAATTTTAATTTAAATAACCCAATAAAGAAGTTATCTGATTAAAACATTTATACACAAATATTATCTAAATAATTTAACATGTTTTTCTTGAATTAATTTACAAAATTAATGCAACCAATAAACTAACATGAATTATTAAATCCACTTTAGTAAATTTCAACCAATCTAATAATTAACAAAAGTCATCAGTATGTAAGAAAAACATACCATATCTTTACAGGAATTATTATGAGATAGCAAAAGAGACCTAATGGACATATATAGATCAAGCTTCTATAATTATAAAATAACATATTCTAGATACATATATTTTATAATTATCAACTCTAATGCTACTCCACCAAAAGTTAGTGCTGTAGTATCGAACTATATAAAATTATAAAGCTCCAAGAAGCTAATCGTCTATGACATATCATAATGTGTAATATCCTATATCCTAATCCGCTTAAGGATAAATTCTGTGTTACCTTCCTCATTATTTTTATCTTATATTCCATTATCTCACCATTAGAATACTTTCTATTTATAAATAATATACTATTCGATACACCTATGTATCCAAATGGTTGAGTACTCTAGTCTTCTAATTGTAGGATGTTACCTATAAGAGAATATCATTAACTTTATAAAAGAGTTATAGCTTCCATATCTATAAATAACGAGTTTACGTCAATTAAGAGTCATGTCTTCAAGGTACCAGTATGCATACCATCATCAAATCAAGATGTCACCTTTGGTACATCAAAAGACACAAGTCAAGAATACGGGCCTATTGTTTATTTCAGGATTAAGACATAACATTTATAATTGTCAAAAGAGAATTGATTTAAACAAATGGAATTATTAATCAAATCAATTCAACTTTTGCCTGATCTAATGTATCGTTTGTCACCTATGACAATATACTAATATTTCTAATCATAGAGTCCCACGCTGATGGCCAAGACAAGTCATCTCCGATTAGGGATGTAGACAACATAACAATCTTAGTATGAATAAAGCGCCCAACTTTATTCCCTCAATTGCGGATCTTATTATTTAGACTATCAGCTTTAAGATATGTCTTCTGCATAATCGATCCATTATATGTATGATCTTAAAGGTTTAGACGGATAGACTCAGACTTTTGCTTATCTTACATTCAACAGAAATGAACATAAAGAGGACAATGTTTGATACATGAACAATAATAATCTCCTTATTGATTAAATAACTCAAAAAACTTATTACATCATTTAATCCCTAAGGCACCTCATCAACAATTCCTTCTACAAAATTCATATTTTTATCCCTATGCATCAAAATAGTCTTCAAATGTTAGGATCGATGCTTTCAAAGCATGTAACGTCTTTGTGAAGAACATATTTTTGTAAATAAATAAGCTAAATTTTATATTATATTTGTATGCATGTATTTTAAATACTTTATGAATATAAATAATCATCCATGCAACCTTAAATATTGTATATAATTGTTCTATACAAGAGAATAACATTTAAATATAATAATTAATACAGTTAGCAATATATAATTAATTATTATAAATTAATTATTCAATTAGAGTATGGAATCTTTAATTGAGCATTATTACTACAAGTCATTTCTATTGATAATGGAATGGTTTTATCAAACTGTTAATGTAGTGAGTTATTAAATAAGTACGCTGTACATAATGAGATTACATAGGACTAGGACAATGTGATATGAACAAATAAATAATTTTCGTTAAAATTTAACAAATTCTAATCATATCGACTGATGGTCATATATAAAATAAACTTAATTCTAAGTTATTAACAGACTGCTATTTATGTAATTAATATTACATAAATTGGTACTTGATTTATTAATATTAATTGATTTACTTGGTACAGATTTAAGAATCTAATTATATACTTTGTATTTTGCAGGCATAGTGAAGTAAGTAGTTGAGAATATTAATATTACAAGATGGAATCAGTTTTTGGTATAACAAGAAGCAGATAAATAATTCTTTTAGCTATTGATTTGGTTTTTAAATAATATGAGAGCTCAAGTTCTTGGTTGTTAGGTGTTGCAAAAAATCTACAAGTGCATGGGATCATAGACAAGTAATAAAGAGTGAGTAGAGTATCGTTCTCACGAGAATTGTGCTAATTTAGCCAAGTACCGAATTGGTTAACTCTAAAATTATTTGAACAATCAAATATAAATAGATAAATAACAAAACAAAACAAAAAAAAAATAAATGAAAACCTAAAGAATAAAAGACTAGAGCATCCGATTTCACCTAAATTAATCCTATTCAAATTATCTAGTTTAATCAATTGGGGTTTACTCCTATGCCGATAACAAATTTCTCTTAGGTAGTTATTAATCTTTCTCAAGCATTAATAATTTATCTTAGTTAGCAAATTTCTTACATCTCTATAAAAACTCTAAACTTATCAAGATTCATTAAGAACAAGAAATTCACTAGCTACACAAGTCTCACACATATTTCTATCCTATGATGATCTCATGGCATTCAATCATGGTCCAATTTAATTAACACTTCTTAGCCTCAAATTAAATCACAAATCTTGCAAAATGTGCACAAACTTTTACAAGCATTAAGATCAGATTAAACACTTAGCTTAGAAAATGAATAAGCATCGAATTAAATTAAATTAAATAAAAGTGAACATTCATAATCCAGCTACATTGTGACCCAAGAAAAAGGGAAATTAGTTCCTAATGAACTAAAAAGAATCCTAAATAACGTCTTAAATATGATGAGTGAAAGACAAAAAACTCTATTTGGATGTACAGATGATTTCTGTCTCCAGGTGGCACCGTTCTTCTTCCTTATGGCAGTGAGTTCTCTCCTTTTTTTTGCAGTTTTCCTCTATTAAAATTCTTCCTTCAAACTCTCATAATGTTCTGTTTATAGGCTAGGGTTTGAAAGGGCAATTTTGGAATGAAATTACATTGAAAATTGAATTGGGATTACAACGGCATCTAGGCTCGATTTTCTAGCACCTAGGATTTGTAATCGCACCTAAGCACCAGGATTGTAGCGCCTAGGCGCTACACTACCCATAGGATTTTTTTCAAACTGGTGCCTAGGCATCAGGATTGTAGTGCCTAGGCACTACTTCGTTGCTCAACCTCCTCAAAAAATGGAGCCTAGGTGCCCAAGTTAAGGCACCTAGGCGCTATGCTATCAGGTTTTTGTATGGAGTTTCATCTGAGCATCTAGGCTCCATTTTAT
>CAMOHE010044525.1:0-13529 GCA_946598075.1 Artocarpus hirsutus
AAAGATATCTATGGGCCCCTCGATAAGTTAGATTGAAGAAAAATGTATTGCCATACTGGAATGAATTGATGAAGGTTATCAATATCAGTCTACTTAAGATTGAGAAATAATATGATTGAATAATATAAGGATGACATAAACTATACCTTATGTTCAATCAAGGTATCTAGTGACAAAATGACTTTAATACTTATTGTATATTAGGTTATGTCGAATTATTGACATTCGTATAACTTGGGTAATCATAATGTCTTGCTAGAGGCCACTTATGATTTGTGAGCCAGAAACATAATTTTAAGCCCACTACTAACGTTATGTGAACCTATAGGGTGTTGCACACTTAGAACATACTAAAAACGAATTTTGGGTTTACTGTGTCTAGGTTCAATGAACTTGATAATATTCATATTCGCTGTACTAGTTATGTCTAGGTTCATTAAATCTGACATTGTCTAGATTCTATGAATCATATTTGAATTACAGTTTACCCTAGTTAAAATTTGAGTTTATCTCGAAGTCAATATATATATATATATATCTGTTTTAGGGTATCTGACCGAATTAACAAAAAAAAAGGCATTCTCTTATTCTAAAAGGCAAAAAAATTAAAAACCCTAAAATTAGATAGAGTCATTTAACGCAAGGGGAGGGTGCTAGCACACCAATTCTGTTTTTGAGAGAGTTTGTTCGTGTGGATACCTGCAGAGGGTGTTGCTCTAAGTAACAATGTCTGAATTCAATCCCGAATACGAAAAGCTCGAGTTAGGGTGTCACTGGATTGAATCTACTCTCTTCTTTCCAGCAATCTTGCCCCTTTTGTCATCCTGGTAAGATTCTATGACTTTCTTATCAACCTAATCGAATTGCATGGATCCTGCGAGGGTTTTGTGGGAATTAATTTTGATTTTTTGCTGCTTATTTGAATCACAAAATCCAACAAAACCCAGCAAGAATGACATAGAGAGAAACACAAACAACAGCGACATAATGAAAAACAAAAACAAGAAGAAAGATAAGAAGAAAATGAGGAAAAAAGATGAGATAAAATTACAAGTTCAAATGTTTAAAAAGAGTACGTGATTATAAAATGCTATGTACTTAAATATTTTTAAAAACGCGCGATTTGCTTACACTAAGAATTAAAACCATGTTTTTTGGTGTAATTTTCCTTTTCAAATTTATGTTTTTGTTCCTCATTTTTCTTATTTAACCCTCTTAATTTTTTTTTTTTTTATAAATTCAAACAACTATCTCAATTAAAGTAACTGCATCATATATTTTCTAAAGCTTTTAATTTTCTGTACACTTTTCTCATTTTCCCTTAATTTTTTATAATTTTAAATTTCACATAAATGTTTCAAAAGTTTTATCATTCCTTATTTTTACTTTTCATTATACTTTATTATTTTAATTTTTTTTGGCTTGCATTTATTATAATTTCAAATAGAAACCCTAATAAAAAAAGTATCACACCACTTAAGCTTATATATTTGAAGAAAGCGGCGTAAAAAAAATTAAATTATTAGAATAGCAAACAAAAAGAAGATATTTTTTAGTCTTTATTACATTATTAATTTAGTCTAAAACTTTGATTCAACGTAAGCCTTTCTTAGTAAAATTTCTGACTTTGTCATAGATCAAACCTACCCTTGGGAGACATATCCCAACCAGCAACAATATATATTGTATATACAAGTGCATAAATAACCATAAACTATACTGAAAACTAATGACAATAATATAATTAACTCACCCCACCCACCCCACCCCACCTCATGTCACTAATTCTAATTTCAAGTGTTTCTGCAAATAGACAACTAATACACATGCACACACGTGGTTAATTAAAACATGTATCCCTTCCATATTCGTCGCTACTAGCTAGCCTAGCACTTGTTCTGTACACTACTAAAAATAGGTGTCAAACTAGATGCTCTAAGGATTAAATGATACAATTGTTTTTAAGATATTTAATTAATAAAGAGTTTAATGTTTATTTCATGTATCATATAATGTCCTCGTTATATTCATTTCTGTTGAATATATAATAAGCAAATAAAAGTCGAAGAATGTAAATCTAAACTTAAAAAAATACACATGATGGACATATTATACAAAAGACATCAATTTTAAAGTAATAGTCTAAATATCAAAGATCTACAAGTGATGGAATAAAGTTAAGTGCTTTATTCATGGATTGTTATGTCATCTACATCTCTAACGGGAAATGGCTTGTCTTGGTCATCTGAGTTAGACTCCGTAAATATAGAGATTGATATATTATCATTGGCGACAACATATTGGATCAGGACTAAAATAGAATTAATTGAGTTAATAATTCGATTTGAAATAAATCAATTCACTTTTAACAATCATATGTGTTATATTTTAGTCTTGAAATGAATTAATGAGTCCGTATTCTTGACTTATGTCTTTTGCTATACCAAAAGGTGACATCTTGAATTATATGAAGGTATACATATCAGTATATTGGAGACATATGATGTAGACTCGTTATTCAGAGATAACGGAATCCATAGCTCTTTTATAAAGTTAATGATATTTTATTACAAGCATTATCCTGTAATTTAATACTAGAGCACTCAACCGTTTAGATACATTTGTGTAACCAAATGATAGACTATTTGTATTTGTAATGACCTGCCTTTTAGGCTGTCACTTATCTTGCTTAAACAACATTTCTTAACTTAAATCTTACTTACCAGTAAGAAAAATGCTGAGTAAATTTTTTTTTCTTAAACATACTTTAGAATTGTTACGACTTCCATTGCAACATAAACTTATAACATAATATATAACTTGACTTTAAAATCATTTAAAACACTTCTTAAAACTAAGTAAGAAAATATTTACTTTCAAAAAAACATTTTTAAAACATCTTTTTTAACAACAGTGAAAACTTTTCCTTTTTGTAGCTAAAAACTGTCGTAGTGGTATCTACACCCAACCTTTGCATCTGTTATTGCAACACCGAGCTCTTCAACCAGTCTTATTGGTCCTCTATAGAACTACCTACAGTATGAAGGAACTTATAGTAAGCTTTCACTCAATAAATTCAAACATAATCTCACAAAACATTAAAACATTTAAATCTTTCTTTCATAAAACCTTCTTCATAAACCTTATATTGTAAACATTTTTCATAAAATGTACTTTATAAACATTTCTTGTAAAACATTTTGATAAATGTTTTTCAAAAACATATCTCATAAACATTCATGGAAAGGAATGCAAGCAAGATTATAATGCATGATTCCATTTGTGCTCATTTATGAACATCCATTTATAAACATCCATTTATAAACTTTTTATGATCAGTCATAACTTACTTAAATTTCTTATCATCGTTCTTATCCTTCTTTTATCTTAAGGGCATAAGTATTCGTATCAATATCATCAATCATGAGATCATAAACATAATACTTCCCTTGTGGAAGACTTTTTCGAACAATAAGGTCATAATTTTAATATAACTTGTATACCTCATATCAAGGAGGCTCGTATGACATGTTAATTATCATCTTTGATTTACCTTATTATAAACTTTAATGAGCATATCAAATGCTAAACTTACCATATGCTTAACTTAATACTTACTTAAATGTGTAACATAACAAATGCAAACATGTTGCAAAACATTACTTGATCTTTTAAACATTATGCATAACAGATGCAAACATATGTTAGATATAATAGTTGCAAATACATTGCAAGTCTTGACTTGATCTTTAAAACTTTATGCATAATAAATGCAAACAGAAAACATATTCAAAACATTTGAAATTTATTTTTTTCATGCTATAGATGAGATTTGAGACTTACCAGAACTTAGCTCTAGCATTCTCGTTTCATTCCTTTTCCTTTTATTATTCGGCTTTTCTGTCCTACTCAAATGACACCCGACTATTAGCTAACTTTTCTTATTACCAATCTACTCAATTGATAACATAAGTTTAAACATTAAACGTTTATTTCTTTTACTTAACTTCGTTCCTTATCAACTTACATTTCTCCATTACTTAATTTGAACGTTCCTTAATTTGAATGTCCTGTCTTACTTGACGGTTTCGTTATTAACATATTACAGAACTTTTTTCTCAACGACTTCATGTTTCAATAGAAATCATATGCCCTTTTATTTATGGTCTTGTTTTGTTGTCGTTAACAAAACTAGCTAGTTGTTCAATCCAAATGGAAACATATTCCCTTTATTTAAGGCCATGTTTGTTATGGTTAATGAAATTATGCTAGTTGTTCAATCCAATATCTTTAGCCACACATTGTAGATGACTTGATAATATACTTTGTATATAAAAATATTTTAGCTCTCTATGGTGGAGGAAGTGTATAATTCTTTCGTATAATAGTTATCATTTTTATTGATTTACTTCACCTACAATCTCGAACCATCCTTTTTTCTTTAGCATGTAGACTGTAAAAATATCGGTGGTTTAGGCTTGTAATTTTGAAGCACTCACCAAAACTGTTGCAACATTATCCGTAGTTCATCAAGCTTAAGTAATAAATCATTCTTCTTACAAGTCGCTGGAAGTGATCTCTATCGATCAATTCTTAAGGCTTGGCTGTTTGTAATTTTACGATTGTCTAGGCTACTTTACAACCAAGTAAACATGTTTCTTCAGGTAGGTCAAGAACATACTTTCGAGAGGAACAATTCTCTGACTTGGCTAGGCTTAACCGAGAAGATTGACGAAAGATGGACATTTAATTTTTAATTTTTGTTTTTTTTTTAATTTTCTTAGTTTTAAAATATTCTTTTAATTTTTTAAATAGCTAATGTTTAAATAATAATTAATTACTAACAATTGTACGTATCTTTGACTTTTTCAGCCATTTAATCAATTAAAATGATTTTGTTCTCTTTAACGAAGGAATATTCTTTTTATTAGTTAAAATTTGGAGTATATTTTTGATATTTTGAATAAATTATTCAAGGGATATTTTTAACATTTTCCCCCTTTTTTATTTTTTAGGTATTCAACTAAATGCCTCTTTTTAGACTAAATTTTTATTTATGTCACAAAATGTGAAAAATTCTTATGCCACAAATCTAGTGCATGTCCTGATATGTCCCATCAGGATATTTTATGCCTCACCGAGACATATTGTGTGTCCTATTGGGACATTTTATGTCTCACAAGGACATGTTGCGTGTCCAACATAGCCGTTTTTTTCTCCTCTCTTTCTCTCTCTTCTCTCTCCTTCTCTCTTCTCGCCGTTGATGGCTTGTCTCTGGTTTACAGGTGATGTCGTTAGACATCACCAACACCAGTGAAGTTACGCAGCTAAAACAGAGGGAAAAAAAAGAAAATAAAAACTAAGGGTTTTCATCATTTTAGTATTTTAAGGAAAACATCACTTTGGTATTGTTTGGAAAATTATCAAAATGATACCCCCGTAGTTTTTGAAAATATCATTTTGGTATTCTGAGCCCATATTTTGTGATGTGAAATTTTTAACTTATCTTTTTATTAATGAACCCCAAATTATTTTGTAAAAACTATAAAAGAAAAAAATACAAATAATGTCATAAAAATTAATAAGTCCACATATACGCTTTTCTTTGATGAGTTCTGTTTAATTTTTGTTTTGATTTTTTTTCATAACCTTATAAAATGAATTTAAGATTTATTTATAAAAGGGTAAATGGAAAATTTCATGTCAAATTTCATGAATTCAAGGTACTAAAATAATATTTTTAAAAACTATATGATATTGTTTTGATACTTTCTAAACAGTAAGGAATTAATAAGATGTTTCTCTAAAACATAGGGTACCATGATAATATCCCAAAAAGTAAACAACAACAACAACAATAAACTCAGATGGAGGACAACAACGATAGTCTGCAAACCCCTCGCTCGACTCGCTCTCCTCTCTCTGACTCTGCTCTCTCGCTCTTTCCCCTAGCATTTGTTAGCCTAAGAAAAACTACCTAAGAGGGGGGTGAATTAAGTACTAAAAACTTTTTCAAGCTATTGGAAAATTAGAGTCAATTACAAAACAAATGAATGAGAGTAAACATAAGAACCTTGACCGAATACATAAGAAATGCCAAATTCAAGCAATAAATTAGCAAGACACTAATATGCAATAGACCGAGCTAGAGATAATCACAAATAGAGTGAATTAATAAAAAATAACTTGCAAAAATATAAAAAAGCAAGGAAAGAAGCAGGCAAATACAATTTATAGTAGTTTGACAATATACATACGTCCATTGTCACCAACTGATAGTCAACTCAGCCCTTTCAACTATCTTAATCGGCTTTTGGTACGACCACACCTTGTACAAGATGGTGACTTCTTTTATCCAAGGCTCACCAAAACCTTTACAAACCACCAAGCTTTATCTTAGAGGATTGGCACTCTTTTCCACACTTAATTCCTTTAGGGTTTAGTAGCCTTTACAATTGAACAAGGTTTTTCAGGATTGGTTATCTCAAAGTTTTTTTTCACAAAGGTTTGAAACAAGTAAGGACCTCAGGGACAATGTATTCACTCAATCAATGCAAGTAAAAATAGTGAGCCTCAAGAGCGATTTTTGAATGAGAAGCCTATGAGATGAAGAAAGTTGAAGCAATAAAAGCAATGAAAGCTTGAGAGAGAGTAAGAATTGATTTTCACAAGTTAGGAGCACTTCCAATATCAAAAAATTACTTTTTAGACCTCAAAAATGGCTTTAAAAGTGGAAAAAAAAATAAAAAAGCCATTGGAACTTGATTTCCAATAGTCAGACTTTTGTCTTCTACTGGTGGACTATGACCCGTTGACCGATCAGAGGCAATGAACTTTAAAGATTTCAAGACTTTGTAACCTGCTAGACTACTAAAGTAATCAAATAGATTACAAAGTTGCACACAAAATTGTACAAACGGTAGTGCTTTTAAAACAAAATAAGATCAAATATAGTGTCAAAACATATTTTTCATAACTTTGAAAAATCTATTAAAACAATATGCAATTTTGTGAAAAATTAAAATTTGTGCGTGAGAGCCATAACCATTGAACACACATTGATAAAATACACACACAATCAATACAAGAATATATTAAGCAAATAAACCTATGTAGAGCTAGTCTTGCATAATCTTCAAGTCTTAAAGCTCTAATCCATCTTCATGAAATTTTGATTTCAAGATCTTGTACAACTTGTAATCTTTTCTTGTGACACCCTGTCTTTTTGAGCCGTTACTTACCTTGTTTTAACATCATTTCTTAACTTTAATCTTACTTACTTAGTAAGAAAAATACTAGGTAAATTTTTTTCTTCAAACATACTTTAAAACTATTGCGATTTTTGTTGCAAATAAATTGAGATATAAACCAACACTTGACTTTAAAATTATTCAAAATATTTTCTAAACTTATCAAGAAAAACATTTTACTTTCATAAAACTTTTTAAACCTTTTAAAAAAAAAGCAGAAAACTGTTATAGTGGTGTCTATACCCAATCTTTGTATATTTCCATCACATCACCGAGCTCTTTAGCCAGTCTTACTGGTCTCTTCTAGGACTACCTATAACTTGAAGGAACTTGTCATGAGCTTTCGCTTAGCAAGTCCAAACATAATCTTACAAAACACTTAAAACTTTCTTTCTTAAAACTGTTCTCTTAAAAACCTTTTTCATAAAACGTTTTCATAAATGTTTCTCATAAAAAATTTTCTAAACTTTTTTTATAAAACGTTCTTCATAAAACATTACTTAAAAGGAATGCAAGCAATATCATAATGCGTGATTCTATTTATGCTCAATTATGATTTTTCAATTATGAGCTTCTTAATATCATTCATTACTTACGTAAACTTCTTATCATCGTTCTTATCTTTCCTTATCTTGTGAACTTTAGTGTTTGTACTAACATCATCAATCATAATAACATAAACATAATGCTTTCTTTGTAGAAGACTTAAGACCATCAAACATCAAGGCCATCACTTTAACTTAACATGTAAACCTTACATCTAGAGGCTGGTACGACACTTATTTATCATCTTTGCTTTACCTTCTTATTAACTTTAGTGAGCATAGCAATACTAACATATCATATGCTATAACGTAGCATTTAAACATTAAGCAAAGCAAATGTAAACATGTTACAAAACATGACTTGATCTTCAAAACATTGTACATAACAAATGCAAATATATTTTAAACATAACGATTGTAAATACATTGAAAATCTTAACTTGAACTTTAAAACTTTATACATAATAAATGCAAACATAAAACATATTCAAAGTATTTGAAATTCATTTTTTTCATGCCACAGGTGAGGTTTAAAACTTATCTATTCTTTCTATTAGTCAGGTTTATGTCCTGTTCAAACGACACTTGACTATTATTAGCTAACCTTTTTATTAACAATCTCCTAGATGGTTAACATAACTTAAAACATTAAACGTTCCTGCCTTTCACTTAAACTCGTTACTTTTTATTTCTTTGTTACTTAACTTGAACATCTGTTAGTTAAATTTTCCATCTTACTTGATGGTTTCATTTCTTAACATATTATGGAACATTTTTTGTTTAAGGGCATTTCGCTAATTCGAAGGGCTCGGCTTCGTTTTAGTGTTTTCTTAAAAATTGATGATTTTACTCTTAATGAGTTTTTTGTAAACTTCGTACTTTACTAAACTTCTTGTTACTTTACCAGCCTATTACTTACAGGTTACAAAAAAATTTCTACTAAAGGGTGTTTTCTTAAATCAGACATTTCAAGATCCATTTTGGCTTTTTTTTATACAAAAAATGACCATTTTGCCTTTGATGGGTCTTAGAAACTTTCAAAACATGTTTTAACAAACACTTACATTTCTTTGTTACTTATAACATTAAGAAAAACTAAACGATAGTTTTTTTCCTTAAAAATCCTTTTCATCAAAACTTTTATGGTTTTGACTCGTAATATGAAAATTTTGGCGATTACACCCTTAACCTTTCAAACTTAATATTTGTAGTTACTTATTACCCATAGCAGTATAGAAAACCAACCTTTCTCAATGAGAATTCCTATTCATATGTTTCACGGTTTTAACCTGAAATACAAAATCTTCACTTTTTTGCCTCTGGGACCAAAGACAACCGTTTCATATCAAAATGTCTAGTTTTTAGTAAAGATTAAAACTTATAAAAGCTCCTTGGTCAAATTCAAAACATTTCAAGACATTTTCCTTTTTACAAAATTTTGTACTTAAAATCTCATAAAGTTCATAGCTTGAAATAGGTATAGAATTTTTACAAACTATCCGTGATTTATAACTACTTCAATGTGATTTACAACTTTTGTATTTTAAGGGTCCGTCTGGTAAGTGAATTCGAATTAGTGATTTGATTTGAATTAGTGTGATTTGAATTAGGATTTGAGTTAGTGATTTAAATTGTTATCTAAATTGTTGTTTGAACGTGTATTTAAGTTTCAATCTGAGTATAAAATAAAATTAGAATACGTGTTTGGAAAGGTAGTGAAAATAGTTTTTGATTTATTAATAAATCTAACAAAATCTTAATGTTAATGATCCCAAAAAATATACAATATGGATCTTAATTTATTTTTCTTTTCACTAAGAACATAATGAAAAAAGAATCATCTCAATTGGATATCAAATGATGAAGTTATAATTTTTTTTCCCTCAAATATAAGAGAGAGAATTTTAGTTTTTATTGTAGTAGAGGTATCCAAATATTAAAAGTTTAAGAGGAGTTAGAACTCTAAAAACTTGGATTCTTGATACTCAAATGATTCAAATTTTGGGGGAAATAAACACGTATTTAAAGGATTCTTGATACTCAAATCTAAATTTGAGTTCATTGAGTACAAAGAGTACTCCAAACAAACAACCCCTAAATTTCTCAAAATCTTTCATCTTCTTGACGTTCTTGAAAAGGCAGAATAGAAATCAATGTGTTTCGGCTTGTTTCAATAGGAATTTAAGCGAGATTTCTTCACGAAAGTTGTTTGGCTCGATGTTTCTAATAAGTCTTGTTGAACTTAGAGAATGATTCAGCCTTTAAGGGTCTCAAACATTTAATTCTTTCAAAAAGGCCCTTAAACATATTTTTGCAGAAAAACAATTCCTATCTTGTTTTTCTTGAGTTTGATTTTATTAAACCCTTTTAAGCTTATCAATAAGCACTTGATGCTTAAAATAATCATGTCATAACATTTATTTAACATGTTATAGTCCAAAACACTTCATCAGACATCTTAAGTGCTTAAACTTTGTGTTTAAGGCCAAGTTTGTCATATTTGCCTTTTTCCTTAAAACCATAGATTTTTTAAATTTCCTTCATCATCATCATCAACATAACCCATAATAAAATCATGCCATAAAGTCCCTTATACATGCCTTAATCCAACAAGATTACAAACTACAATCTTAAATCACGAAAACAACATATTTTTAAGTCTAGGGTTTAAGAATTTACCCAAGCTTTTCCAAGTTTTTTGATCATCTTCTTTGATGCCTTAAACCTTGCAACCCCCTTTGATAATATTCAAACCATAACTCATCAAAAGCCATCTAAAAACTCAAGAAAAAACACTAAAAACCCATAGTAAATGTTTAGGTTTTTACCTCTGAAAATTGTTTATCCTTGATCTTCCATACTTGAACTTACTTCATGGATGGATTATGAGTTGTATTCTTGAAAACTTTTGAGGGAATGAAAGGAAGGGTGGCCGGTTTTCCTTAGAGAAAAGGGAGAGGCTTTTTTTTTTTTTTTTTTTTCTAAGCTTGTATTGAGAAAGTGATGAAAAAAGATACTTTTTTTCCAACTAGATTCTAATATTTCACTTAAGGACCATTTTTCATAAAATTGGCTCCTTTTATGAGGCTAAATCCATTTCCCTTAATAGAAGAGATGTGGCCAATTTTTCACCATTTAGGTGGCACTTTAATGGACTTTATCCACTTAGATTCTTAGTTGTAAAATAGTTTAGTTTAGGGGCTAATTTGCAATTAAGAAAACTTGCCCACCATATGCCACAACTGGTTCTCTTATGGGTGATATGTGGAATTTTTTCCCACCTTTTGGATGTCATCAAGTAGGCCCTACATTACTTTTTACATAACTCAAATTTACACTGACAATGTTTTTCCTATACTTTATAAACTTACTTAGTATTCCTTATTTTTTCATATCCTTCATACAGTATAATTTTTATACTGCTTAACTTCATACAGTTTAATTTCTATATTGCATTACTTTTGCAGTATAATTTCAGTACTCCTTAATTTTATCAGTGTTATTTCTTACATTGCATTATTTTTGCAGTATAATTTTAATACTGCATAACTTTATTTGTATAATTCCTTAAATTGCATTACTTTATCAATAGAATCCTACTGTCTTATTCTAATACTATATCATTTTTCATATTTCTATATAATATTTTCCTTAAACTATATTTTTGTCTCAACATTTGTTTCAATACATTTTACGACAGTTAATCTTTCTAGCTTATTTTCATATCCTTCTTTTCTTGTATAAGACTATAGCATGATTTTTACCCTTAGAAATCCCATTTTCACTTTTATGGAATTTATCATAAAAATTGGATTTAAAACAATAATCCTTGTGATGTATTTTGTTTATCATAATCTTTTAATTATTGCGTTTATAATGTACTAAAAATTCTCAGGTGTCATATTTATTTTCAACAACTTGAGTTTACTGAAAATTAAAATCTATGCTAAAAACAAAACACAAAGCTGATTATTAGTAAATGTTCAATCACTTGTTTGTTATCATCAAAATCATTTTAGTCATGATCTCTTTCGTGCTAGCTCTGATACTGTTGAAGGCGAAAGCATCGTGCTTCTTCGTCGTGCATCGTCGATGCTCCATCAAAAGCAGAGTAAAGATTAGATTGAGAGGGGAGAAGGAAAGAGAGAGAAATTAGGGGAAAAGAGAGAGAGAGAATCTGAGGTGAATGGAAGAGAGAAGGGAAAAAGAGAGAGGATTTTTTTTTCCTTTTGAAAGATATTAAAGTTTATGAAAAATTAGAAATTGCGGCATAAAAACAGTCATTTTGCTTTTTGTGTTATTAATATTTAGATTGCTTTAAAAGGTGGCATATTGTATTTTTTTTCCTTTTTTTTTCCTTTTTTCCTTTTCAATATAATTGGCACAGAGTGGAGCTTAATATGTCTTAGCTTTTTTAATTGGCATAATTTGCTTGTAATTATCTAAAGAAAAAACTAACGTTATTCTTGTGAAAAACATTGAAGAAAAATGTCAAAGAAAATTCAAAGAAACTTCCATAATTATCCAAAATTATTCCAGATTATTTGCTAACGTTTTTGAAAGTTAAATTCAAGTTCAAATTAGATTTGAACTCAATCTTATGTTGAGGAGTAAGTTTGAAATTCAAGGATATTAGAAATTAAAAGTGGGATTTATCATCCATTTAAAGAAGCTGAAACTTGGATGTGCTAAAGGTGATTTAAAATAAAGTAAATTTAATCAAGAGAGAGATTCTACGTGTTCAGAATATAAAAAACGCATCTTAGAGATAACGTCAATTTGAAATTCAAATCTATTGAAGATTCTATTGCAACATAAAAGATCAATGGTTTGAACTTTGAATAAACTTTCACTGTCTATAAAGAAGAATGGGTTTGCGACTTTTTCACATAGTTTCTAAAAGGCATACAAGCATTAAGAAAGTGAGTATTCATCCATCTATTTGGGAGAAAAATTTGTTGTTCTCGGAAGAAAATATTCTCCTGTAGATAGGAGTCTTATGAATCAGAGATTAAGACGAGTGGTGTTTGTTGAACAAGGCCATAAGAAGTATAATGACATAGGTGTTAATTACTAAGAGGAGGTCTTAAATTGAATAAGTGCTATTAGTGTTTATAAATAGATTTTCTTAGTGGACTGTTTAGCATCAGGGATGGTCCCGTGGGCCTAGATTTTATTACCAAACCATGATAAACTTGATGTGTCCTCTATTTACTTCATGTATCTGGTAATTTTAATTAAAATTCGGTAAAATTCCTAATAACAGATATTTCAACATGTTTGTCTGATGGGCTTCAGCTACTCTTTAACGTAACAACGGACTTGAGCTAACGGGTTAGAACGAAGTAAACCGTAGAGAAAATTACATATGCTGCCACACTTTTTGATCTCTCATTTTTTAAGGCCACAAAAACTGAAAGTTTAAAAAAGTAGTGTCACAAAACTGACGCTTAAAAAAAAAAAAAAAAACTGCCACACGAAAAAAGAAGTTTTATATTATGCTGTTCTTTTCCTCTCCACATCATGCTCACCCATGGGCCCCTCATTTAAACCAGATGATCTTCTCCTTCTCTCTCCCTTCCGATCATGTTGCTCCTGTCGCCGGTGGCGTTTCTCCGCGATCCTTACTCCGACAGACATAGCAATTGAAGGCACAATTAACGCTGCTTGAGGAAAGCTCCGACGTGATCGAAGTTCTCCGATGCGGCTTGAGGAAAGCTCCGACGTGATCTGC
>CAMOHE010044526.1:0-25725 GCA_946598075.1 Artocarpus hirsutus
GTTATGTGTCATGTTTGGTTTGGGATTAGCTACCCCTCTTCTCTCATGACGGCGCGCCTATGATGATGATATTATGGTACAACACTTGGGCCCTTAAGATAAAATGAATAATGTTTTAATATGGTTGATGTAAAGAAAGATATGTTCCTATGAAAATGTGCCTAGTGCACTATTATGATGATGATAATGATGATGATGATGATGTTTATGAAATGTTTTTAAGTTGTGAGAATTACAACATACTTACTAAGCATTAGCTTATTCAAGTTTTTCATCATGTTGTAGATAAGGGTAAGAAAGTTATGAAGTAGGCGGAGGACAATGACAGGCGTGTGAGCTAAGGAAGATGATTTGCAAATGGAAGAACGCCAAGGAAAGAAATTTTAATGAAATAATCCATGATTTATGACTTTGAGTATGTTTATAATTTAAGGATAAGTTTTATAAATTTTGTGAATGATGGTTTAATATATTTTTATAAATTTTCTTCCGTATTTGAAGCTTTAAAACTTATTTTTAAAACAAATTTTTCTTTTGTTCGGCCTGCCGACCATACTAGTCGGACTGCCAAATAATTTTGATTGGCTTGCCGGTTGCCATGTATCGGCCTACCGATCTTATTGATTTTAAAACCCCATTTTGCAAAGCCTCGGACGGCCTATTGATGGGTGACCTTCGGCCTGCCGAAATCCAAAGTTTGGCCTACCGGCCGAGCTGTGTTCAAACAATTTTATTTTTGTTTTCAAAGGTCAGTTTAATTTTCAATGATATTAGCAAACTATTTACAGAATGTTTATGGAAAAGCGAATTGTTATAAATAAGTAATATAACTTCTTGAGAATTGTAAAAAAAAAAAAAAAATTTGTAAGTACGGATCCTGGGAATGCTTTTCCAAACTATGATTTCAAATGCATGTTACTAATTACAATAGTTTGCTCCAATTAATGTTTTAAGAATGAATGTAATGACATCTGTGACGTCCAAAAAGGGGGCGTTACAGACTTCCCCCTGTTTGACGTCGTCGAGGCCTCACATGTGCCGCTAGGGATCCGTGCCCTATTGAAGAACCTGGTAGGCCAAATTTCTCCTCAGATCGATTTCATTTTCTAGGTTTTCATTTCTTTGTTTGATTGATTGATTTAGAAATTGTTTAGGTTTACAGGAGGATGATTTGGTGGGACTGGAGCAAACGGTTGAGCCAAATTGCCCCAAGTTGGTTAAGAGTTTGGAGGATGAGACTACACAAGGGATCCACAAACAGCACGCATGGTTGCTCAAGCTATTGCTAATCTATGTGGCAATGGTATATTCATTTTCTTTAGCATCAGAGATTTATATTTACTTTTCTGTTCACCCATACAATTTCTTATACTAATTGATTAATTAAGTTTTTTTGGAGATTGATCGATTCAAGGAAAATAAGAAAAGAATTAGTTCCATTAAAAGGAAAAAAATAAAAAGAAGAACAAAACAAAGCCTCGTTTCCAATTATCTCGTAAAAGGAAGGAAAAATGAAAAACATTTTTTCCAGTGTACCTTGTGAGATGAGAATGACATTCTCTACCGCTTGGTCTCACTTCCACGCTAGACTCTAACTTCACGATCTTTTACTCTTGTTTTTCTTCCTTTTTTGCGTTGCCTATGTTTAGCTGCTTTTTGCCTTCTGTTTATCTCTTTCCTTTTTGATGATTAATGAATTGTTAGAAAAAACAAATACAGTTGATTTTTTTAGAAAAAAGTAGACTATGAGATTGAGAAAAAGCGAAGACGCCTCATGTGCAGGGCTAACTCAACTTGTGGAAAAAATGTAACCCTAAATATTTTTTTTTTTCATGAGAGAAATAAACAAAAAAATATTTATTAACAATTTTAATGATGTGTTGTTTTTATACGACATGTTTGGTTTAAAATTCAAAGTTATTTTTTAATTATACATGAGACTTAAATGGTTTTCTTTAAAAAAAAAATATTTGGTTTAAAATTCAAAGTTATTTTCTTTATTATATGTGGGACCTAAATGTTTTTCCTTAAAAAAATGTTTGGTTTAAAATTCAAAGTTATTTTCTTTCCTTTTCACGAGATCTTTTTTTTTTTTTCTTTTTGGAATTGATAACATATGAGCAAATTTCTGATTTGCCGCTTGAATTTCAAACTATCCCTAACCTGATTATTTGTATTTCATATGTACACATTGGTAGTGGTCGCTTTGATTCTGTTTCAAAAATATAAATGTCTATTGTTTTTAGGCTTTGTAACTTCTATGGGTCTGTTACTTTCAATTTTTGTAATTTTTTGTTTTTTAATTAATTACCTTTTTTTTAAGTTTTTGCTCGACTAATAATGGAGCTATGTAACATTGTTTTGTAGGAAATAAAACCAAACACAAAGTAATTCGAAAGAAAATTTTATTGCTAAAATAAAAACTTTTTAAATTTAAGACGGTAATCAAGATAATCTTAAATCCAAAAAAACATAAAAATGTTCAAACAGAATAACCCTAAATAATAATAATGTTAAAGATATAATAAAAGTTCATAAACTTGTTTTCTCCTCTGCATGAAATTTGACTCCATTTGCAAGTCTCGAACAAAGCTGTAAGAAGAAAAACAATTTAGAATTAATATTGGCAATAACTTGGTTGACATTGATTAATGACAATAAATATATATTAATATATATATATATGTATGTATAAACTCTCATGTTTAGTTGAGGCTGATGTACTTATGTGGCCATGCTATTGTACTTCCCCTTGCATCATCAAGATTAGAAAATGCATTTGAATGTCGAAATAATGGGATATTTGGCCTTAGTATTTCTATGGCCCATACTTTATAGCAGTCAGGTCCAAGAGGGACATGGTGCACCAACGCATGGGGATCTGTAGAAGCAATTTTTCCCATTGCAACAAACTCTCTTGTTCCTACCCAATGTAATAACCTACACTTGGTATTGTTGTTTGGAACATTTGGCATATGTTTGTCTTCAATGTTCTGTAAATGACATTAAAAACGTCAAAAAAAATAAAAATTGGATTACGACAATCAGATTACAGAAAATGCTAAATTAAACATAGAGAAGCACAATGCAAATAGAATAAAATAGTCAATTTAGAATTTACTTTGTTAGGAATGGAACTTGAAGCTGGTGTATCCTCCATTTCCTTTTTCCATTCCTTAAGTTGTTGCAATTCATTTTCCATTCTTTTTCTCCATCACATATGTAGTCCTAGAGCATGCAGAGTTTTTAATGTTACTCCAAATCCATGACCTCTTACACATCCAGGTTGTTCAGGACCTAGAGTTCTCACTAGTGCATGCATCTTCTGTCCTGAGTTCAGATTCCTCGTCTTCTTCTGATTGAGAATCTTTTTCTACTCTCTATTCAAAGACATTGATAAAATGCTAAATCTTTAACCATTTTATTCTAACAATTAATAAAAGCATGTTTACTAAAGCAAAGAGATAATTAGAATACTGAGAGAATAAAAACACATACATGTTGAGAACCATGAACATACTGTAGAAATTTTGTTCAAGTATTAATGCCAGTTTAGTGCATATTTTTGTGCCGGAGTCCACAGTACTTGCACTACCCAAAGGATAAAGCGAAAGTAAATCATGATATGAAGTTCACCAACTAATAAAGTTTGAATACAAATTACAAACCAACTAAATTAAAAAGTCACAAGTACAATTAAATAAGCTAAAACAACACAATTAAAAAAACTATAACAAACATGTAAATGAATTCATCCATTCATGAATATGTTAAAGGTGCTATTTCTCAGCATTGTCAGCATTAACTCTGTCTTTTAACTAACTTTAGGAAAACTTGCTACTTAAAACACAGTATCCTCCTTAAATTAAAAAAATAAAAAAGGATCATTGTTTCCTCTAATAACCGTAGTCCGAAAATCATCTAGTTTCACCTTAGTTAAATCTTCAAAGATTAATTCCTAGAAGTAACAATCCCATTGGATGGTGCTCATGACCATTATCTAACTATCTGTTTCCTTTTTTCTCTCCCTTCAACTAGCCGAAATATATTATCTTTGGCAATAACATCAGCAAACAATAAGACGCAAATTTATCAATTCATGATTTCCAACATGATCGTTGACAAAAAACTCCATTTGTGCATAAAAAGAGAACATTACCAATATTGCTTCCTCTGTGGCTTCATTTATTGGTTTTCCATCCTTTCGCTTATGCCCCTCTACCCAAAGTTCGACTCTAGGAATTTTAGACTTTTTCATTCTTTTTTCTCTGCAAGCCATAGAAGAACAAGTCATTAATTAAAAACAGCATAGTACATATAAACAAAAGAAAAAGACCAAAATAACCATATATATATGTATAAATTTTGCATAAATTTACCAATTCTTCCTCCAATCTTGCGTAACCCATCCGGCTTGTTGCGTGCGGGTATGTTATCTTTGCTCTAACTTTACGCATTTTAGCACTTTTTTCCTGTAAAAAACAAAGCAAAGTATTTTTTTTTTTGCTCCCACATGATTTAAAAAATAATAATTAAATTATTTAAAGGGTTAAAGAAGTAGTTACCTTAAATTCCTTTGACATGCGAATTTTCCAGAACTGTTCCCACTCTTCCGACTTCACATCGGTGGGCTTCCTACTAGCAAGTTCTTCTGCAGTATTAGACATCCAACTAACTCATTAATTGTGTTTGTGAGTCTACATTTGTAATTTCGCCATGATTTTCCCAATAATCTCGTAATGAACTTTTTGTGGAGTATGTCAATCTTAAATTTTTGCTGTATTAAGTAACAAGATAACTGTCATCGTATCAACAATGAATAATATTTTAAAAGTCTTAAAACATAAATACATAAATAACATAAATAAAAGTGCAAGAGCAAAAATGGGTAAAGAACATAAATATAGCAACATAAACTAATATATCAGTAAAGAAACATAAATATAGGAACATAAATCAACATATCAGTAAGGTACATTAATATAAAAAACATGAGCAATATAAATTACTGTTAGCATATCAGTAAAGGACATAAATAATGCAAATATATAACATCAATAAAGTAGCAATATGAATTAGCTTTATAAAGCACACTTACCAGTAGTAGGGTCCGGAGCTCATCTTTTATCTTGTCATCTACTTTTTTCCAATTGTCTATGGTGATTGGAACATATTGTCTCACTAGTAATCCAAGAATAGTACTAAACTTGACTGACTCTCTTCCAATAGGTTGCCCTAGCTCATTAAAGTCAACTCTTTGACGCTTTTTTTCCCCAATTGGAAGTATATCTAGTCGTATGACTCCTCTAACATTTTTCTTCTTATTAAATTTAGATTAAATAGTGTCATTATCAGTATCATCTTGCCTTGAATCTTCCTCAAATGGTCTACCTTTTTCTTTTCCCTCATTCATAAGGGAATCATTATTGTTCTCATTTGCATCTGAGTCACTAGAATCTTGATAAACTAACTTTCCCTTTTGCTTTTCCTTGGTTGCATCCATTTTTTTGCCCTCCTTGTTTGCATCATTGCTAAAAGTATCCTCCTTACTACCAGTTATACTTTCACGAATTCTTAAAGCTTCATCTCCATCCATTGCAGCAGCAATAGCAGCTTGTAGTGCTTTCTTTGTTTCTTTTTTCCCTTTCTAGAGCTCTTGAAAGTATATGTATATACAAACCATAAATAACAACAATAGAAACAGATGAAAATACAATTAATTTGTAGATTATACCTCTGCCATAGCTGAAATTGTCTATGAGCACTTTTGATTAGTCTGATTGTTCATTAAAACAAAAAAAAGTAACAAAAACATAGCATGTAGAGTAGAGAATTAAGAAACAAAAATGGAATGGGCAATTCTCAAATTAATAAAAGGAATCATTCTTACCTAAGTCCAACAAACAATGAGAAACTTGTATAGTTTTCATGGTGTATGGTTAAAATGCCTAATGGATGAGAAGAAACACCAAGATAAAACCCAAAAAGGAAAAAAAAAAAACAAACAGAAAAAAAACCCACTTACAGCAAGGTCATATTGTAATCTAGGAACAGAGAAAAGTAATAAAAAAAACTTATTAACTAAAGAAAAACATAGTGAGCTATTAATCAACCTTGAACTGGTCCACTAGTTTTTTGAGTCCAATAAACGAACTAGTACAGGTTCATTGAATGTAGGGGAGGGTGGGGAAATAGCTTTTTTTGTAATTAAAATATTTTTTTAAGAAAAAAAGGAGTTGTTTTAACTTTGTGCTTCTTGTGGGGATACAATATAGGACAAAACAAAACAAAATAGACAAACAAAAAAAGAACCATTCACAGTAAGGTCTTACTGTAATACATGAAGAGAGAGAAAAAAAAAAAACCATTTACCATGCCTTGCACTTAAACTAATAGAATGCAAAAAAATTCCCTAGTGTTGGAATTAAAATATGAAACGCAGCGGAAGGAACGAATCGTTAACAAACAAAAATTTTCTGAAAACTTTGTTTATCGGGAATAGATATATAATTTTAATTAATAATAGAAAGCTTTAGGAATTTTACTAACCTTTTGTAGACTATCAGTGTGCCGTCCGGCCTAGGCGTACTCCCTCAAGCCTCTATAGGACCCACCTTGCGGGGCCTCTATAGGACCCACCTTGCGGGGCCTCCGGACTTGTGGCTCTTATTGGTAGACCATCCCCATGCCGCCCACTCATCTGTATTGTTCCCTCTGGGGCCCTCTAGCCCCTCAGGGTTTTCTTTCGCGTCCCTCAGGTTTGAATCTCAAACCTCCCTTAAGAGGTTCTTATTTCCTTCACGGGGATGGTCTACTAATAGAGCCATAAGTCCAGGGGCCCTGCAAGGTGGGTCCTATGGAGGCTTGAGGGAGTACGCCTGAGCCGGACGCTACAATCAGGGGATCCTAGCTTTCCTCTTTGACACCACAATCTTCTAATCCAGGCCTCTACACCAATGGAAAGACAAGTGGACGTCAAACTGCAAGAATGAATTTTCCTCACACTTTTTTGAATCTGCTATGTACTCAACACATGAGATAGCAGACCTTTTTTTTCAGAGAAGAACTCTCAATTTTTCTCTTTGAGTATTTTGTAAAAGTTACGTAAATGAAAAAACTCCTGAGATAACTGTTATCTTTCCCTTTTTATATCTGAGCAATTAGTCACTTTTCAATTGACTTTCAATTTGAAATAATCACCATATCACATATATAGAGAAAGTATATATTTTGCTTGATTGTAACCTTTTCACTTTCTCCCTTTTTTTTTTCTTTCTCGAATCACCAAGTGATTCGGATCACATACACACACACACACATACATATATATATAAAAGTAAGAAAGTAAAACGTGAAACGTAAAGTTACGTTTCCCTTTCCTTCTTTTTCTTTTTTTTTTCGAATGAATCACGTCAACCGTGATTTTAATAACATATATATATATAATATATATAATATATAATAATAAACATTTACATTTGAAAAGTAAACGAATTCAAAAAAAGTAATATATATATTAATATATTATAAAATCTTATCTATATATATTAAAATTTAAAAAAATCTCATTTATTTCAGAAAATAATATTTAAATAATCAAATCATTCAAATATTACCAATTAGTTAGTTGACTAATGCTTAGTTAAATGTGACAACATTTATCACATTACATTATGTGTCACAGAGAACATTTTTCTGTGTCACATTAATAATTCAAGTGTGAAATAATTAATTCAGAATTCAATAATTCTAAACTAAATATGTATAATTCATTCTATGCATTAATCCAATATAGTATTATAAAGGTGGCATTGGGGACCTATGGACCTGTGACCCAAGCTCCAATAAATTTGACAATTAATTTAACTCTTTAATTAATGTGTCAAATTTATTAGTTTCAGTGTTACTCCACTAAAAACCTAAAACTGAACTCTTGAGATTATAGTGAAATCACTCAAAGAAAATAAACAAGTAGTCCGTTGATATAATCATTACATATAAGTCAGTCCTCTATAAATAGTTCATGATTAGAGCTAGGTTCAATTTTCATTTACCTCTCTTATTATATCTTTATTCTTGAGTTCTAATAATTCTCTAATAAATAGTTAATTCATAATCTTATCATGAACGAGCGCTCTACTGTTCAAACCTTGAATTATCACTCAAGAAAACTATTTTTCTAACTTCCATAGGGAAGGAATGGATTCTGTATCTATATAATATTATTCCTAGCCATTTATTACATTATATTTCTAAGATGCTAAGTTATGATTTGTGCTTACACAAATCTTACCATACAAGTCAAAAAATATAGTGTTATAAATAAGAGTCTAATAAATACTCAGGATTAAGACTGTCAAATATATGATCATCATAGTAATAAATTTGAATACTCTATTTGTAACAGATGATTATTAGAGATTCATAATTTATCTGGTCCAATCCTATATAATCTCATTATATAAAGTACCTCTAATCCAATGTCTCTACATTAATAGTCCGGATAATGACTATTTCATTCTAAATGAGATTGGACCGTACTAGTAATGTTTAACTAAAGATCCCAAACTTTAATTAATTGTTACGGACTATTTAGATTATTATCTATAAATTTTATCCCTAAGCATATAACACTTATATGTTAAATTTATAGTCATAAAAATAATCATGAAATTTTCTTGATGTTTATAAATATATTTATAACACATATAATCAACCAAAATAATAATAAATGTCACTTTATTTATTTATTAACAACATGTACAATGTCACAGCTTTTAGGGCACCAAACCCAATACCTAGATCAGTCAATGAGCACAAAAAAAAAAGCAGAGTATAAAACTTAATTATTCAAAGCTAACCTATAATCCAAAGCCAATCAATTGTTTGTAGGGGCATCAAATTTGTTAGAAAACCTGAGAAAATAACAAACACTAATCAAATTAATTTATAGCAATTTGCTAGATCAACAAGATGATCATTACTCAACAGCATTTTTTCAAAATTAGAAAAAAATTCAAGAAATTTACCAAAAAACGCAAATTACTAAAATCAAAGCATAAAGAAAAAGAATGTTGACATACCTGAATTTGAAGGCTTTAGTGTGAGGAAAGAATAAGGGTGGTTATGGCAGCATATGTAGAGAAGAGAAACTTTGGTGGGTATTGAAAAGATGAATTTTGGCAGGTATACAGGGTATATTTTTTCTCTCTTTAACAAAAGAAGAAAATAATACGTGGGGGAAAATCTTGGAAGTGGACTGAGAATGATGAGGAGGTGGGTGGTGTGTGAAAAAAAAAATTGAAAAACGTAGGAGTGAGATATAATATTATTTTTAACTTAGTGATGATCTTAATAAAAAGATACATAATATGATTAGTTTTGAACATATCTTTAAAAGAAATATTTTCAATTAAAATAGTTTATAATTAAATACTTATAAGAGGAATTGTAGATATCATTAACTTATATTATGAACTTGCAAAGAGAGAGAATTTGAAACGACTTAGGACTTTTTTGTTTTGTTTTGTTTTGTTTTGCTCTGTGTTTGTTTTTTTTTTATTTTATTTTTGAGAAAAACATGCTTTTGCACGAGTGCATCTTCAAAATTCATTAAAAATCAATTATTAAGATCCAAAATTAGTAAGAATTCTTCAAAATTATATTAACAAAATAGCGTCTTAACTGTAATTGCATAAGTATGTAATATAAAGTTATAAATTTTACATATAACTTTGATAATAGATACATTATCAATTTAAATTAGATATCAGGCATGCTTAAAATTAAAAAAAAGAAAAAATATATACATATACATATATATATATGTATATACACTAAATTGAGCACGTCCACTGCAGAAAAACGGTTCCTTTTTTTTCAAAAACAAAACAAGCACAAAAATAGGAGATAGAGATAATGATAGAATAACAACATCCACGTTTCTAACATTTGATTGGCAGTAGAATGGTAAAGGAAAAAAAAGAAAAAGGGGGGGGATTGGTGCCTAGCTTTGTTTTTGGTTTTCAGATTTGTAAATTTTCTTATAAAAGATTGGCATTAAAGATCACCATCCTTTAGTAAATAGAAAAAGCAACTCATTTTACTAGATTTTTTGCTTTCACTTTCTTTCTCAATTTCATCCCCAATTATTCACGCATTAATTGAATTCTCTTCGCCTTTTCCGCTTCCTTTATTTTTCTTTGTTTTCTTCTATTTTATTATTATTGTTGTTGTAGTTGTTTGTTGTTATCTTTCTGGGTTTGCTTTTTGTCATCTCTTTGCTTAGTGATTTACTAGTAAAAAAACAAGATGGAAAAAATCTTCTTCTTCGAAGAAAAAACACTACAAGGCTTCCTCTCAGGTTCGCTAAGTCTTGTGATTTTACCTTTTTTTTAATTTTATTTCATAAATATTATGCACGATTTCATAAATTGGATCATGATAAGAACAATTTTTAGGGTACAAATTCATATAAACAACTTCCAAAGGTGAGACACATCTCTTGTCTTTTTTCTCTGCTATAAATAATTCAATTTGACTACTATCATTTTTCTAATGTCAATTTCCTTCGGCTGACTTGCAGTCTCGTCTCCTCTTTGGATTGGTCGCCTCCTCTGCACCAACAGCTCAAGCTCTGCCAGAAAAGAACAACAACGTGGCGAACGATGTCGTTCTTTGGGCTAGGACGTGGGGAACCATAAGAGACTGATAAATTCCATTGTCATGTAAGCCAACAACAACATTAGCTTTTGTGCTAAATTCTTTTCTCGTTTATGTTTGAAATGACATCTTCAGTTTTGAAGACCCCTTTATTTGTATAGTTGAATGACAAGTATGTTTTTCCATACTTTATTGTCATTTGCAAACCAGGTGGACTTTTTTATTATTATTATTATTATTATTTTGGGTTAGTAAATGGACTTCAATGAAAGCAAAACAGAGCACAGCAAGCATCAAGAAAAACAACCTGCAAAAACAAGAGCAATAAAGACAGTAACAGTGGGCCAAAACTCCTAAGCAAATTGAAGCCACTCTTTAACATCTAACAAAACATGTGAAGGAAAACCAGAAACATGAAGCAAACTAGCTAGTCAAATTAAAACCACATTTTAACATGAAGGAAAACCAAAAATTTAAGCAAAACCAGTGTTTTCAGAGTTGAGACACCAGGGATTCATAATTGCTTGATTTCTATTTTCTTCTTTTTGTCCATTTTTTGAGTTGCTTATTGATTTCCATTTCTTGAGATGTTGTTTACTGATTGACCATGAAATATGACTATACAATTCAATATTTTTGTTTTTTTGTTGGTTCTAGTGTTGATTTGTTGTTGCAAGTAGCTGAATAGCAGATGCAAATGGGATTGGACTGCCGCCGTTAATTACCCGAATGCAAGATGCACATGAGTTGTTCGAATAAATTACTTAGAAAAATGTAATTGTTCATGTAACTAAGAGGAGATGATTTGTAATGATTATTATAATTATTCTACTTATGATTATGCACTCTAAAGCCTAAGTTTTGATAATGATCTTTGGCTTTGAGTTCTCTTGCAATGTATTGTTGATTGTCTTTATTTATCTATAATCATGTTAGTAATCAATATTTTTTTTATGTTCATAATTTGTGAAATTTGAACTTGAAAATACACCATTATGAAGTTTTTAAGGAAAAAATTATGAATTATATAATTATTAATTAAGTAATGATAATAAAAAAATATATTTAAAAAAGGATAATAAAACTCAATTTAATTTATTTTTGAATTTTTTTATTTACAAAGATCTATGACATTTTGCTTGTGTCGTTAAAAATTTTTTAAATGACATTATCTTAGAGTTATCAATAAATCTTAATCACGACATTTCTTCCATGTTGTGTCAGAAACATTCATAGAATTGAAAAAAAAATAAGATGACTATATTTTAGTGTCATGAAAACAGAAATAATGAGATTAAACACGACATGAAAAAAATTGTCATAGACTTTCTACGGCACCCCCATTCAACGACATATGGAAAAATGTCGTGAAAACCATTCGATGACATTTTTGACATGTCATTTGAAGAGCATATTTGTTGTAGTAGCTATATTGTAAAGTAAAAGTTTATTGCAGTATGAAGCATTCACATGCTGCGTTTAAGTTTTAACTTCAAGTTTCAATTTGATTCCTAAACTCTCTCGCAATTGGCAGACCCAGGTAAAAGTTTAAAAAAATACTAGCCAACTGGTGGTGCATGTGTCTCTAAGTCAGACAACTTAAACATACTAGCTGATTGGCAATGCCTTGCCTGTGTCTCGAAAGTAAATCCGAAAAAAAAAAAATGCCAAACTATGACAAATATCTGATGATTCAAAAGTGTCCTACCAGTGTTGGTACTCGTTTGTATCTTACCAAAAAATTCTTGCCAGATGATTTCAAAAAAATAGTAAATAAATACTGAGAGTGAAAACCGACTGTACAAGAAAGCTTAGTCTTGATGACAAGTTAAAAGGTCAAGTGTAAGCCTTCTTTTCATATATCAGGAATGATTATCTTCCTGGGATTTATATCAAGGCAACAAATATACTCAAGAAACTAGAAAGGTAGATAAATTAAATAAAAGAGTGAAAGCAGAAGCATATGGGTGCACAATGCACATGGCAAAAAAAAAATATTGAATTAATTCTATTCAATTCTTTCGAAAAGAAACGTGATTCATTTAGCTTCTGCAAGAAAATCAAACTATAAATGTGATGTTCAGTGACTTGAATTGATCATATTATATACACATCTTCTTTGATTCGTGGTAGTTACGAGGATTGGAAAAGGACTTAATGTAGATTGGACATTTTACTTTTATATATGATACAGTTCACCAGTATGTCACAATTGAGGTTTTTTGGTAGTAAGATTAAGCTCGTTTTATGCAAAAATGCGTACCGAATGATGCGGGCTAAAATTTGAGAAATTAATCGATTGACCACTTCAGGCAGTATTGTGGCGGAGATGCCCCGTAGCACTGGAAGAAGCTCTTGAACAACCCGATCAACATTTATATCCTGTTGATTCCCCACAAAAACATTACAGAAGTGAGACTAGAATTAGTATCCGAGAAAGGAACCAAACCAAAAAAAAAAAAAAAAATCAACATTCCAAGTCAAGTATGAGCTAGCATGTAAAGTACCTGATTTGATGTTCTTGATATTGAACTTCCTGCGGTCAAGAACTAGACGACTTTTTGATTGTTCAATATGACTTTGTCCTCCTCAGTTATTGTGGGTAGAAGCCCTGCTGGCTTGAAAGGTCCAAAAGTAGGAACCATACTGAAAATAGGAGTAGGATTTCCTAGTCCAAGAAGCGCCATTATATGCACCAATTGTTCCCTCGTGACCGTATCAATGCCCTTCACAATCTAATTTGCATTTCAAAGACAATGGCCAAATATTTTAGCAGACATGCGTGAATTTGGTGATAAAACTAAGAACTAAATTAAACTAATCTGTCTTTGATATTGAACAAATGCATTTTGACAGGAACAATTAGAGAAAGTCCTGAAGAATTGTGAAGTACACTTCCAGAACGCAAAAATGTAAAAATCCTCAAACTAAATTTATGATCAATTATAACAGCCTAGGACATCCTTTTCTGGTCTCTTTCTAAATATACGCTTATTAATTGTCAATTTGGCAATCACTAAACCATCAAGTATTCGGCTTTGTCATGGTTTAAGAGATACCATTAACACCTTGTTTCCAAAAAAAGAAAGAGGAAAGAGATACCATAACTCTTTTGCGTTAATAAATCTGCATGTAATGTCCTATTTCCATTACTTCTTGCTAAATTTTTGCATTGTTCAAGTATCAAATGCCTAGATGATCTCTTAAGAACACCTACCTAGAATTTAACAAGCCAGATAAGGAGAGATGAATCATGAAGTATTAGATAAAATCCTGATAATTCAAAAAAGTAATTACGGGAAGTACCTCATCTAGAAGAAATTCTCAGAAAAAATTTCCTTTATCAGACAGTAGATGTAACACTCGTCATTTTTCATATTACGGTTAATGATAGATAATTAACGATGTTAAGTATTTTTTATGAAATAATGTTAATAACTATTTACTTTAAGTATGATGACAGGTAATGATCATGTGAAATTGATGCACTTAAGGTGTTCATGTCATTTATGATGTACACAAGGTAGATATTAAATGTTTTATTTGTGGGTAATGTTGTGTGTAACACTTTGGCAGGCTGAACTTCCTCATTAGGTAGGCCGAATTATTCCTTTTGGGTGGCATGCTAATGGATTTCATCGATAGGCCGGACTAAACAGTCGGCGAGCCGAAGACTGCTAACGAGCAATTAGTAGAAATCTCCTAAAATTTGTGACGATGATGATTATTGGGATTGGACAAAATATTTTGAGCAATTGGCATATTTTTGGTCTTTTTCCTTATTTCATAAGATGGAATATTTGACTTCTTATGATGAATGGATAATTGATAGAGTTTCCCATTTTAAAAAGGTGAAATTTGGTAAGTGGAGCAAAATCATTGACTTTCCCCCAATTCTCTCCATTCCCCACATGAATTTGCCTCAATTTTAGTTAGGAAATCCTGATATTATAGAGAATATTGATCCCTCAGTATTATTTTCATTCACATGAATTTCACTCTCACTCTATCACACGCTTTCTCTCTAAATTATCTCAGACACTTTCTCTCATTCGTTCTCCACGTTCTTTTCCCCTCTTCTCTCCTTTATTTTGCTACAAATTTTTGAATGAATATATTGAGTTTTCTTTTGGGCTAATTCAAAGGAAACTTGAGAAGAATTCTCTTTGAGGAAAGAAACTCTTTCTCAGCATTTCTGAAATTTTGATCACCTTGTAATCCAACCCCTATAGCTCTACCAACGAATTTCCATTTGCAATGAAATTTTAGTATGATGTTCATGTATGTGTTATGTTATGTTTCTCAAAATTTCATGTCATTTGGTGCTTTCTACGTTGGGATATTAAATTTTTATATTGTTGTTGATCGGTAATGTTGCACGAAAATATAGTTTTAATTCATAAGGTGAATGAATGTTATTTTCCACAAAATTTGGCAAGTATATTCATGTATATATTAAGTGTTGAACTGGAAAGTCTCATAGTGAAATGATGCATATTTTATGTGTTATGGAATTTTCTATAAGGTTAGGTTTTATGGTTGCTCTATAAGTCAATTTTTGGACTTCTTATTGTGTAATGTTTTTGTATAATAAAATGAATTATTTGGGTATGAGACTTTTTGTGGTTCTATATTTATCTGCTAATAGGTTGTCATAAAAATTCTAGGGTCTAAATAAATTTATTTTATTTGTTTGAGTATGATAATCGTGTGTAACTCACTACCTAATATGTTTGGAGTTTATTTTATCCCTGACTTCTAATGCATGTTCTGAATTGTTTTGAATTTATTTAAAGATAATTTTCAAATATGTTATAGTTTTAAGTGTTTATTACAGGCAGGATTTTTGTGGAATTATTTTGTTATATAGATATTTTATTATGTGAATGTAAGTTAGGACTGCTCACTACTTTGTTGTTGCTGGTAGATTTTGTGAGGTGTATTGTGTGATTTATTTTAATTGTCTAATGGAATTTTTATGATTAATGAAAAATTAGGGTAATTTACATATATTTTAGTTATGTCCCTACAAAGTCTTGTGCTTTAATTGTGTACGATTGTGATTTATTGAGTTGTTAAGCCTTTAGGGTTAGGTAGTTTTTTAATGTTTCAGATTTTGCATGAATGTTTGTAAGTTGGCAAATTGCACTTATGTTCTTGTGTTCATGTGATGGAAGTGTGAATGAAGTTATATGATATTAGTTGATTTAATGAGAATGAATATTAATTTTATGTGTGTAAATGAATGTATGACATGAACACTCCAAGAAGTGAGCACATCGAGACCGGGATGACGTCATCTAAGGTTTAGTAAGCAAATTAAGTAAGTACATTCTAACTTGTAACATAATAAGGTTTATGAAAAATTTGAAATTTATTCTCATGATGATTTCTATGATGATTTTCATAATGTTTTATTATGAAAGTTTTGATGTATGAGAAGGTTGATGCATGTTTTAATGATAAGGTATTTCAAAATGTAAAAGTATATATGCATATAATTAAGTATTGCACACCCTATGTTATGCTTATGAAGTCTCGCAAGGTTTGTACTTGTCATGTTTAGTTTAGAATTAGCTACCCCTTTTCTCTCATGACGACGCGCCTACAATTATGATAATGGTGCAACACTTGGGCCTCAAAGATAAAATGAATGAAGTTTTAACATGGTTAATGTTAACAAAAGATATGTTCGATATGTAACCGTGCCAAGTGCACTATTATGTTAATGATGTTTATGTATGTGATGTTGCATAAAGATGTTTATAAAATATTTTATGTTATGAGATAGGAAAGTGCACTTACTAAGCTTTTGCTTACTTAGTTTATAATGATGTTGTAGATAGAGGTAAGAGGATTATGGAATAGGTGGACGACGAGGATAGGTGTGTGAGTTTGAAAGGATGGATTGAAAATGAAAGAACGCCAAGCAAGAGTTTTAAAGTCTTTGAACAATGATTTTATTTATTGTATGTTATAATTTTCTGAACTATGTTGAATTGGGATTTGTTTTTAATTTGCTATACTTTTTGCAATTGATCGGCCAACCACTCATTACTAATAGGTCTGTTGATGTTAGTATTGGCTTGCTAATTTCCCTACATCAGCCTGCCGATCTTAGTGATTTAAAATCCTGTTTTGCAGAGCCTCAGACGGCCTATCAGTAGTTGAAGTTCAGACTGCTGGTCATGTTCGGCCTGTCGGTGTCCAGAGTTCGGCCTACCGAACTATGAATAGAATTAAATGATGATTTTAATTTTTATTTGCATTATGGCTTCATTAATTTGGTATTGATAAACTATTTAAATGAACATAAAAGGTTTTGAAATATTAATATTTAGTGTATATATATATATATATATCAATGGATCCTGGGAATATGTTAATAAAATTATGATTTTAATCTTAATAGTTTATCTTAATTCATGACAACATGAATGAATGTAATGACATTTGTAACGTTTGTAAGGGGGCGTTACAGCATAAATGCCAAAGCTACCTTGGTTTGGACTGGCTCCTTTTGAGATGAACCTGGTAGAAGTAAAGGAGAGGAATTTCCAGTCGAACGCTGCAAAATTCCAAGTTCAGCCATATTACCATTCAGATCTTCTCCACCACCACTTTTAGCCGCGGTTATAAAATTCTCAGAGGCTTGCATGACATCGATGAACCTTTCTGATCAAATACTCCAAATTTTCCATAAATGGTATAGCGTAAAGCATTCCTTAGCTTAGGAGATTCATCTGTTAGGAGTGTCTAACAATGAAGACAAGAGTCTGACGATACATTCCATACCTTGTTAAGAAACCAATCCTTATTTTTCAACCACACATTGTCTAACCAAATCCAATTCTCTCTCAATATGTTCCTCGAAAAATCCGATTCGTGTGGACTCTTTCCCAACTAAAGAAGAGATCTTCGCGGAATTGCCATACATGAAATTGAGCATGCAAAGAAATAGCCCACTTGTTTCTCGAGAAGAGAGACAATGAAAACAAGAGTTAACCAACCACACAATGAAGTCATAGCAAAGAACTAGGAAAATTGTTATTTGGAACTGCAGGTTGCTACCATTTTCAGAATACATTAACTAGCTTTTTCAAGTCAAGAAACACTATTTCAAGCTTGACGGGGCCGGAAAAGAAGATTAAAATTTGTTAGTTAACACCGTATGCAAACACGTAAATTTGAATACTAAGACCAACTATGGAGAAAAGGGCTAACTGAAGTAATCATTTCACTTCAGATACCAACTATCCATAAGGATTATATAAAGCCACAAGTCAATTAGCTTCAAATGCAGACCAGGTACCAAAATGTCATTTGTCAACTAGTTAGCAATTATCTACTATTTACAACGACATCTTCTTTTTATGTGCACATTTCCACTAAACACTTCAGCAATGTCTGATAAAACTACTGCCAAAATAGTGTTTGCACCAGTGCCTTGGTCATCATCATATGTCCAAGCGATAAAGAATGTCCAAGTATAGCTATAAGAATATCATTTGCCTGTGCAATATAAGGATAGGCCTCATCCACGATCGCAAAATCAGGATTTCCAACCAAAGCTATGCCTTCAAGTACCAATTGCTCCGATTATGAGAGCAAAATAAGGAGGTATCAGAAATGGATAATCAAATGTTATTTGTGCCAGGTCTGCCGCCAGACTCTGGAAATTGATATTTTTGGCTCCTCCACCTTCAAGTGCCTGATCAAAAAACTTGGCCAGAACAGGCAAAATAGGTTCCAGATTAACACCTTCTGGAATGAAATCGAGTTTAACAAAGTCCTTGACAATGGCTCCATAATCACGATGGATAAGGTGAGCTATAGCTTCAATTATCCCATACGTCTGATCATCCGTTAATTTGGTGACAAGACCTATAATAGAAAAATAAGAAGCTCATAAACAAGTCTTCCAAAATAATATGACCATTGTTGGAGTATTAAAGACCAAAAAAGCGTCAATCATTGATCAAGAGATCTTTGGATTGCAGATACATTACAAGTCATAGTATATTTGCAAAGCAATTTCTGCAATTGTCTAACTATTGATAGTGTTATGAATTATTCTCAGTGAAACATGGAATGGTTATTATAAACTGAAGATTTGGCACAATTACTGTATTCAATTTCATAAAGTCTATGGCATTCCAAATGCCAAATTGTAAAGATGCAGGCGTGCGCGCACACATATTGTGTATTTTCAATAAACATATTCAAAGTTTAGGTTCAATCTTTTTCCCCCCACCTTAGCTCTGGACACAATTTTTATTTGACCAAGTGAATGCATGGGATCTCAGCTTAATCATATCATTTTTAACTTTTAAATTTTGGGATGTACGAAGACAAAACATCACGAGTTTCAACTTTATCGTAATAAGACATTCTTGTCTAAGGATAAGGGTAAAATGCTCTCAATTAAAGAAGTCTAGTTTGACTTCCACAGGAAGAAGTTCATTCTCGCTTTTTCCTTTATCGTTTACAAGTGTGCGCGCACTCACGCATGCTTATGTCATAAGAAGTATATCTGCATCTGAGAATGCTGAAAAGTCAATACAACTTAAGAATGTATAACTGAATATAAGCTATGTAATTAAATGAAAATTTGTGCATTTTGTGAATGCAGAAAGATTATTTTGGTATACTTAATGAAGTAGATTGTTACCGAAACCAAGTATAGCTAGCCTCCCATCTGGATTCCGGACCAAATTTCCAGGATGCGGGTCAGCATGAAAAAACCCAGTATCAAGTAACTGTAAATAAAAATGACAAAAAAATTAACTGACTTCAACATATAATAGATAAAGATCTGTCCAAACCTATAAAACAATTATGGACAAAACCCATCGCTTTGGAATTTGAACAAGTTAAGAGAAAAACTAGTAGACAAGATTCTCTTTCCTGTAAAAGTATATGCCCTAATAAGTAGTATTTCTAAAAAACAAAAAAAAAAAAAAAAGAAAGAAACCAATCACGTAAAACGTACCATGATATATATACATACACACGCACATACACATCCATATATACCTATATATATACAATTTCTAAGCCTATTGACAAATTACCTGCGTCAAATAGCAGATGACCCCAACATTGACCAATTTTCCAACATCGCTTACCGTACTTTGTGAAAGCTTTTCTCCTTCTATCAATTGAGTCGTGAGAACCTTTCTTGATGTATATTTGCGGTATGTTTTTGGAACAACAACCTGTAGCACATAAAACAAGCATTAAAAGCTTTTATGCAAGATGCTAGAAGGAACATGACGTTAAAAGTGCCATTTAGAGGAAAGGTTGCTTGGAAATTATGAGTGGAAAAAAAGGATTTATAGCCAGGCGAGCTATTCCTTGGGTTCATGAGTGCTGAAAAGGAAAAATAACCTTCACTAATATCAACTCCTATTAGTTGTCCTACTAACAACTTCAAAAGGCACTAAATGCATTTTTGACCAATGCACTTTCGAAAATACTTGAGAACTGAGATTGATATCAACGAGTGCAAGTTGGAAAAAGAATCTTCTATACTGTCTGATGCACTCTTGCAAACATCTATCTGTATTATTCTTTTAGAAAAACAATTTTGGGCCAATTCTAGAAATGGATACAACTAAACATGAGTGCTTCCACACAGGATGGAGTTGGAAAAATTAGTCAGGAAGGACAGAGGTGAAGCAAATAAAAAGATGGAGAATTTTAGGGAAGACAAAATAAAATTTCACGGGGGACTTGGTGCAATTTTAAGAGGGGTGAAACACTAGTTTTATTAAATTTCATTTACAAATTTAAAAGAAAACAAAAGTTTAGGAGAGCGGCTATTGGGTTTGGTGTCCTAAAAGCTATGATATTGTACATATTATTAATAAATACATAAAATGACATTTATTATTATTTTGGTTCATTATATGTGTTATGAATACATTTATAAACATTGAGATAATTCCATGATTATTTATATGACTATAAATTTAGCATATAAGTGCTATATGCCTAGCGATAAAATTTATAGACAATAATCTAAATAGTCCGTAATAATTAATTAAAGTTTGAGATATTTAATTAAATATTACAATTACGATCCAATCTTATTTAGAATAAAATAGTCATTATCCAGACTATTAATATAGAGACATTGGATTAGAGGTACTTTATATAATGAGATTATATAGAATTAGACCAGATAAATTATGAATATCTAATAATCATCTGTTAGAAATAGAGTATTCAAATTTATCACTATAAAAATTATATATTTGACAGTCTTAATCCTGAGTCTTTATAAGACTCCTGTTTATGACATTACGTTTTTTGATTTGCTTGGTAAGATTTGTTTTAGCATAGATCATAACTTAGCATCTTGGAAACATAATGTAATAAATGGCTGGGAATAATATTATACAGATATGGAATCCATTCCTTCCTTATGGAAGTTAGAAAAATAGTTATCTTGAGTGATAATTCAAGGTTTGAATAGTAGAGCGCTCGTTCATAATAAGATTATGAATTAACTGTTTATTAGAGAATTATTGGAACTCAAGGATAAAGATATAATAAGACAGGTAAACAGAAATTAAACCTAGCTCTTATTATGAGCTATTTATGGAGGACTGACTTATATGTAATGATTATATCAATGGACTACTCGCTAATTTTCTCTGAGTAATTTTACTATAATCTCAAGAGTTCAATTTTAAGTTTTTAGTGGAGTAACACTGAAACTAATAAATTTGGCATATTAATTAAAGAGTTTGATTAATTGTCAAATTTATTGGAGCTTGGGTTATAGGTCCATAGGTCCCCAATGCCACCTCTAAAACACTATATTAGATTTAATGCATAGAATGAATTATACATATTTAATTTAGAATTATTGAATTCTAAATTAATTATTTCACACTTGAGATTAATGTGATACAGAAAAATGTTTTCTATGACACATAATATAATGTGATAAATGTTGTCACATTTAACTGAGTATTAATTAATTAATTAATTGATTAATTTTAAAATCTATTCTTAAATAAATTTGATTTATTTTTGAATTTAGATTTAAATATATATATGGTTTTGAACCAAATCTTTATATATATATATATATATATAAGATTTTATAATATATTAATATATACATTAATATAAACAACGTTTATGTTTGTTTACATTTTACTTGATATATGTATATATATATATTACATAAAGTTTACTTTACGTTTTACTCTTTATATATATATATATATGAATCATGTTAAAGTGATTAGTTTATTAAATAAAAAAAGAAGAAAAAAGAAGGAAGTTTACGTTTTTCCAACTTAACTTCTATATATATATATATATATATTAAAAAGTTAAACGTTTGATTCGTTTTTAGAATAAAAAATGGAAATGAAAAGGTTAGAATCATGCAATATATATCCTTTCCCCAAATATCTGATATGGTAGTTATTTCAAATTTAAAATTAATTAAAAAATTACTAATGGCTTAGATAAAAAAGGGGAGAGATAATAGTTATCTTAAGAGACTTTTCATTCACGTAACTTTTGCATAATACTCAGAGAGAAAAACTAAGAGTTTTCTCTGAAAAAAAAGTCCGTTATCTCATGTGTTGAGTGCATAGCAGATTTAGAAAAGTGTGAGGAAAATTCATTCTTGTAGTTTGACACCCGCTCATCTTTTCATTGGTGTTGAGGCCTGGATTGGAAGATCGTGGTGTCAAAGAGGAAAGCTATGATACCCTGAGAGTCTTCAAAAGGTTGGTAAAAATTACCAAGGCTTTCTATTATTAATTGAAATTATATATCTATTCCCGATGAATAAAGTTTTCAAAAAATTTTTGTTTCTCAATGATCTATTTATTTCGCTGCGTTTCATATTTTAATTCCAACAAATGGTATCAAAGTGGGTTATAGCATATATAATTTTAATTAACATGATTTTATTTTAATAATATCATGTTTGTTAATGCATGTTTGTTGGCACTTTGCATCTTTGTAATTTTTATTCATGTGATGAATAGTTATTTAATGAATAGATTTTTTGTCGTTAATTATATGGTCCTTTTAGATTTATAATTTTATTTTCAGTTTGATTAGATCAAATCTGTGTAAACCCATAAAGGGGTATAGGTTTTTTTTTTTTCGTAATTTACTATTAATATTATTATTTCTTTCCAATTTTTGTTTCTTTTCTCCTCTTCTTCACCTACTACACGTGGAGCGATGAAGAAAAAGAAGTCCATTGGATCTTTTGGCCCAATTGAGAACTTTGGGCCTATCAAATTTCAAAGGTAACCTAACAGATTGTTGCACAGTAAATCACCTGATGAAGACTGCAATTTTGGAGCAAGGAATTATGTATAGCTTACAAGAAGACCTTTGTAATTTTTTTTTCTCTTATTTTTTTTATTGGTTGTAATTTTAATTATCCAAAAGGACCTAGTCAAAAATCAATTGTTTATTTTCATGTTTTATTTTCATGTGATGATTGTAATAACATGTTCATGCATTATAACAAGTCATCTAAGAAAGTGCCCACTTATAGTTATTGTAACATGACATGCATACACTTGCATATTATTTTTTTTATAAAGGTGTTTTTAAAATGATTTAATATGTGTTAGTATTAATTTAATGAGATTAACCAAATAATGTGAATTTAGTTTTAATAGTTAAGACTTAGTAAAATTCACATTAATTCTAAGTTATCTAATTTTAAATTATTTAATATTGGGTAACTTGGACAACTCATAATAAATTTAGATTTTTAGAAAATTTGGTAATTTATTTAAATGTAAATAGAATGGGATTCTATTAACACATAATATAACCTAGTAATTAAAATTGTTTTTATTTACTAGAGCTATGAAACATATGATATTTTATAAAATAAAACACATCTTTTAAAATATTGAGTGGGAAAAGGTAATATGACAATATAACCAACGGTCTCCACCATTAGTACAACACCGTGAGATTTAGGTGGGGCCTCGCGACGCTTTGATTTCGTCCTCCCTACGAAGGGTGTCCATTTAAATCAATAAAAAGGTTGGCTTCCAAGAGATAGGATTCTACAATGTAAAAAAAAAAAATTTGACCTACCTTACGGCAGCAATTTTGAGTTAAGTTGTTAAAATCTGAAATAGTAGGTCACACTCATAAGGATATAATTAAATTTTTGATTATATCTTGACCAAATATAAACAATTATTAATAAATATAGAAAATATGAGATATTTTGAATATATTTATTACTTGAGAATGTCTCAATTCAATTCATAAATAATTTGACCTATCCTATGGTGGCACTTTATTTATTAAAATTGAATTATCATGGAATTAGTAAAATATTTTTTGTGTGTTTTTTCATATGCATCATGCATCACGTTTACTATTCCAAAACATATATTTGTGATGTTTATGCAACTATTTAATTTATGTCATTTTATTTATTTATTATAGCAACAATGTCTAATCCAATTATCACTATTCTCTCAAATGAAAAATTAACCAGAGATAATTTTGTCAAGTGAAAGAGTAACATGAACATTGTACTAATTTGCAAAAATTACAAGTTTGTCTTGACGGAGGAATGTCCTCCATCGCCTGCTCCAATGCTCCTCGTAATGTATGAGAAGGATATGATCATTGGATCGAGGCAAACAATAAGGCCCGCTGCTTCCTTTTGGCTAGCATGTCTGACGTGCTTAGGATGAAGCACGAAAGCATAGAAACTGCTTATGAGATAATGCAGTCTCTATAAGACATGTTTAGTAAACCTTTTGAAAAGGCACGCCACGAAGCCGTTAAGGCGGTAATGAATGCCGAAATGAAGGTAGGGATTTCAGCCAAAGAACATGTTCTCAACATGGTTAACTATCTCTATGAGGCCGAGGTGAACGGGGCTGTGATAGATTAAGCCACACAAGTAGGGATGATCTTGGAAACCCTCTCCCTTGCGTTCCTTAAGTTTAAAAGTAACTATTTCACGAATAAGCTGAAATATAATATGACTGAGCTTAATGAGCTGCAAACCTTTGAGTCTATTTTGAAAGAAAAGACTAAAGAAGATGAGGCAAATGTTGCAGAAACTCAACCCTCCTTTCTACTCAAAAGAACAAGAAGAGGAAAAGGACTGAAGGAAGTGGTAAGTCTAAGAATGGAGGGCAACCTAAGAAGAGCAAAAACAACAACAACAAAAAGAGCTCAAACCACAAGAAGCCTAAAGGAAAATGTTTCTATTGTGGCGTAGTTAGGCACTGGAAGAGAAACTACAAGAAGTATCTTCAAGAGCTCAAAGATTAGAAGAACAATGATAAATCAGATTTACTCATTTTAGAAGCTTGTTTAGTTGAAGATGATACTTCACCTTAGATAATTAATTCATGGGCAACTAACCATATTTGTTCTTCTTTGTAGATGCTTAGTTCTTCAAGAGAGATTACCAACGGTGAACAAACGATGAGAGTGGGAACAAGAGAGGTTGTTTCGGCAAGAGTAGTGGGAGTTGTTAAACCTGATTTTAGAAATAAGTTTTTAATTTTGGACAATGTTTATGATATTCCTTGTTTTCGTAGAAATTTGATTTCTATTTCCAGGTTGTTTGAACAAATGTTTTGTGGCATTCGGCCCAGGTGTACTCCCTGAAGCCTCCATAGGACCCACCTTGCGGGGCCTCCAGACTTATGGCTCTTATTGGTAGACCATCCCTGTACCGCCCACTCATCGGTACTATCCCCTCTGGGGCCCTCTGGCCCTTCAGGGTTTTTCTTTCGTGTCCCTCGGGTTTGAAGCTCAAACCTCCCTTAAGAGGTTCTTATTGTGGCATCCGGCCCGAGCGTACTCCCTCAAGCCTCCATAGGATCCACCTTGCAGGGCCCTCAGACATATGGCTCTTATTGGTAGACCATCCTCGTGCCGCCTACTCATCTGTACTGTCCCCTCTGGGGCCCTCTGGCCCCTCAGTTTTCTTTCACGTCCCTTGGGTTTGAACCTCAAACCTCCCTTAAGGGGTTCTTATTTCCTTCTCGAGTACCAATTGAGCTACTAGCTCAATTGGTACTC